>SRPQ01000410.1:0-20918 GCA_018360075.1 Claviceps cyperi
GACATCTGATAGTCAGTCTGGTACGGGAGAAGTCGGGGCTGAACTCATCGAAGGCCGAGTGAGTAGATTCGCCCATGCGGTTTCATGCAACAGCTTGCTGTTGAGTAGGTAGGTGGACCAGAGCCCTTGCGAGGGAGGGACTCAATGCTTTCCAGCCGGCATCTTGTCGAAACCTGGTGTTTGCCAGCTAGAGAGGTGTCTGATCATGCCTGTCTCTGATATCGTCCAGAAGTGGTCCTCCAAGGGGGAACGCGAGGAACCTGAATGTTGCGATCCGTGATGCCGGAGGCTGCAATCGAAGCCCATGGTGCTTCCCAGAGAAGAAGGGCGTTCGTTGTTTCGGAGACGGCTTCCTTTACCGCCTCGTTGAAGTGATATTTTGTAGATTGCGATCCGTGTCGTCCGCGGTTCAGTTTCGGCACGCATAGATAGTCCCTGCAGTGCATCAGGCTTATTATTATGATGGGTCTTCCGCGCCTCAACGCCGCATTGACATTCTTGGTGAATATGTATGCCGTCAACTTTGATCATTCTTGGCGACAGTCGTTTTTGCAACCGCCACACCTTCCTTGGAACCAGAGTTGATCTTGGAAACGATTCGGGGAAATATCGCGTTGCAGGCAAATTTGGGAATTTTTTTCACGTTGTGGTATGTTAATGATGATCAGTTGACTTGATTGGCGACGCGTCCTCCGCCTTGGCCAACCCCCACACGGTCCACACAGACCAATGGTCTAACGCGACTTCGGACCGTCCCATTCTTGAGCATCTCCAAAGCCAACTCGATTGCACACACACTCGACGACGATCTGCCAGAATATCTCTTTTCTGGCTTCAATTCCCCGACAAGTGGGAAGTGTTGGCTTCTCTGCTACGCATTACTTGTACCATGCCAAATCGCTCCGACAACTCGGAGGATGGATCCCCCTCTCCATCACTAACCCCAACCCTGTCCTCTTCGCGGAATCGCGTAGCCGTGAGGCAAAGCTCCGAGGCGCCCAGTACGCCGGGATCGAAGCGGAAACGAACAGTCACTGCTGCTGCCGAGCCGTCCGCCAGCCGCCAAAGGTCGAAAACGCCCGAAGACAACAGCGACAAAGACGTGTTTGATCCCGATCAACCTCTGCATGAGCGTCGATTACTACAGAGAGACCTCAGGAATCTGTTGAAAGAGATCAACGAGAACGCAGAAGAGTATCTACAAGATGACTGCCGAGGTCTGCGCGATGCCATCTTGAAGGCCAACGAGCTTTCCAAAAAAGTGAGACAAACCACCGAGGCCGCAATCGATTCGCGACTGCTCGTGAGCACCACCGATCTCTCGTACCGAAAGGCCTTGCGGCTTGCCCATGGAAAATACTCCGAGGGGATCGATGTCGACGAATTTGTTTCCAAAGCCATTGCCTACATGCGGCACGGTGCCGGCATCATGGACGACGACGCTCCTGACTTATCAAGCACCCAGCGCCAACGCAGGACCGTGACGCGCCGGAGAAGTGGTCGACATGACGATGTGGATGAGGATGATGACGAGGTCGGCGACGATGGAGATATGATGAACTGGCCGCACCTTGGCCGATTTGCCTGTCTGCCGAACATCAGACGGCCCGCGATACCGGGATTCCTGCTGGGCCCGCTATCCGTTGAGAAGAAAGCACGCAAGTTGACCAAGCGGAGTGCTCCTTTCCGGCCGGAGGAGCTGAAAGAGACAAGGCCCGAGGTGCTAAATGTGGATGAAATGGCAAAGAAGGAGAATGATCTCACTGCCATGTGCACAGATATCCTGCAGCGGCTGCACACGATGCAGGCGCAGACGCAAGAGGCCGTGGCGGACTTGATCGATGATGACATGGAGGACACGGAAAAGACGGGGGTAATGCACCAACATGGCCTTCGAAGCACAGGAGGTATCGACTTGATGCGCTTCGTCGTCAATCCTTACTCGTTTGGTCAGACGGTCGAGAACATGTTCTACGTCAGTTTTCTGATCAGGGATGCGCGAATCGAGATTGAACTAGATGAACATGGTCTTCCTGCTATTGGTGCGTGTGCTTCTGCTGCTGGGCTCCCCATTTTACCGTAGTCATTTTCAATGAAATGCTAACATGACCCTTATTATGATTGTGTAGCACCCGTCGAAAGACATCCCGGCGGTGACGAGACTCAACCACGCCACGGCGCATCCAAGCAACAGGCTATTCTGTCCATTGATGAAGAGACCTGGCGGGAAATCATTGACGTCTTTCAGATCACGCAGCCGATGATACCTCATCGTCAACAAGCAAGCCAAGATGGACCAGGGGCAAGGGGCTGGTACAGTTGATGCGAATGTGTATTTTGACTTTCCCGCGCAAGTGAAAGCGTGCTATTTTTTTTATATTGGATGATCTTCTTTTGGACGAGAATGGCGTTGAGTGGGATGAGAGGAGGCATACCCTTACATGATATACTCGGGAAAGGCGGAGTCAAAGCCGCCAAGTGTGATTCCTAAACCATCACGTCGTTCCGAGGGAGCAGCAGATGATCATCCGCTCGCACTACCTACTGCCGCTCTCCTGCATTAGGCGGAGGAACAGCAACGACAGAGGGCTTCATGGAGGCGAACCAGGACCAAAGTCTATACATAATTTTCTGTCTGAGCAGTGGCGGTAGTGGACTACCATATACGACCTCGTTTGGTCAACGAATCATCTTGGGCCATATGAATGAGAAAGAGTATGAGACTGAGACCTAAGTACCGGCATCTTCATCAGGGTCGCCGCTCATATCCACAGATAACCCTTGGCTTGCGTGCAATGACGCGACCACTCGCCATTTTCCACTGCATCGTCTGGTTCTCCAGTCACTAGGAACGCGGTCTTCCACTCCAGGCCTGTGAGTAGATAAGGACCGCGCGGGAGGGGTGCTGGCTGTCGAATTCTCAGTTCCGACGAAGACGTTGGACGTCTAGTGTCGGAATCGCTGTTATCGCACAAAAGAATGGGCGCAGCCGTGATGTGCGGTGTATACCCTGCGACAGCCCTGTCCATAGCAACACTGCCCACACGACCTGATGCACCAATGAGGCACGTGTGTGGACCCACACACTCTCATTGGCTGCAGCCGTCACAACATTGTATTCATTAATCCAGAACGTTTACTCCGTAAGGTACCTAAGGTACCGGCATAATGGGTGGGGCGACGCCCGCGAGCTGATTGGTGGTCGTGCCTTATAGAGACACGCGACAGACATCATTCTGCTTGGACAAGTTGCGATTGAAACAACATTGGATGCCGCAACGACATCCTCACCCCTTTCGTCTCTTCTCGCGCATCCAAGCACGCCCTTTCGCGAGAAAGGAATAAAAAACTTAGCAATAATTGAAGAAAAACGCCCAGAATGCCATGAGCCGCCATCATGGCTGAGTATGGGAAAATGGACCCATTCTCGTTCGCGGGATCCAAGGACATCGACCATCCAGTCAGTGTTCGAATGTATGCCTTCCCACCAGCCTATCATTTTCGTTGCTCTGCTGCCGCAAGACACTTCTCCCTGAACGTCAGCCTAATAATAAATTTGCAGAATCAGCCTAGAAGGCGAGGAACCTCCCGTGAAGTTTTCCACTCTCCTCGAGAGTCCTCATCTTCGACACGTTGGATCCAACACCAGGTACTTGCGCCCGCCAGTACCTGCAGTCCTATAGAGCGCATACTGATGATACTTGACTACTCAGTCCATATTCGGATCTTTTTGTGACTGTGCAAGTTTGGGCTGGCTCGAAACCCCTCACTGTGCCTGTGCAAACAGCATATAAGCCCTTTCGATCGGAGCGAAAGTATGTCGCGTCGTGAACTCCTACCACCGTCCCGCTCTAGGGTCGATACCTATTAAGTTTACAGGAATACTGACGAGCATGATTTTCAGATGGAATGAGTGGCTGCAATTGCCAATCACATACAAATCGCTCCCTGCAGACGCTCGCCTCGCCATCACAATATGGGACCTCTCACCCACGGGCGGCAAGACAGCCATCGGGCACTCAATACCATTTGGTGGCACAACACTGTCCATGTTTGGTGGTGATAATCAAGTTCAAAAGGGACGGCAAAAGTGTCTAGTTCATAGACACAAATTTGCCGACGGAACTGACAACAGCACCACGCCGGCGTTGATTGCGACTAAAAGAAAGACGTCTTTGCCAAATGGCGGCGGTGGTGGTCTGCTCCTCGATAAAGACGCCGAGGAGTTGGACAGGATGGAGAAACTATTCAAGAAACACGAAATGGGCGAGATTCCTCGAGTGGACTGGCTCGACCAGATGGTGTTTCGAAGCTTTGAAAAGAAGGGCCTCGTAGCAGCAAAGTCGTCCATGAAGATGCTTCAGCGACAGCGAGCTCTCAACCGAGCTAATTCTCACAGCCCTTCAGGCGACTCTCATAGCGACGGTGGTGACGAAGAGGATGCAGACCGTGAATCTCGCCGAAATTCGCCCTCCGCGTTCTTGCTCAATGTTGAACTGCCGCGATTCGATTTCCCCGTCGTGTTTGCCGATCACGAGTATGATGCTCCGCCAGTATCAGCTCTGCAGCCTCTTTCAGCATCCCAAACAGCTCTACCGCATAAATATCAGCCTAAGGTCCAGCTTGGGCCAGGTATCAACGCCATGGGGGAGAGCTCTGACGGAGGACTCGGCTCGAGGCTGATTAGGGTATACGATCCAGAAGTTGGACAGAGAGACAACCCAGCCGAGGCGAAGCACAGACGGCTGTTCCGAAGCTCACATCGCCATGGGATTTTGGACAAGGATCTCAAACCAAACTCCAAGGTCCGCGACGAGCTCAATCTCATCATGTCGTACTCGCCGACGCATGTCTTGTCACCCGAGGAGGCCGATCTGGTTTGGAAGTTTCGATATCATTTGACGCGAGACAAACGAGCACTGACGAAATTCGTCAAATCTGTGAATTGGACGGATCAGAGCGAGTCTAAGCAGGCCATACAGGTGCTCGGTCGATGGACTGAGATTGACGTAGACGATGCCCTGGAGCTTCTAGGCCCGTCATTCGATAACTCTGCCGTGCGATCGTATGCGGTGGATCGTCTTCGGAAATCTGACGATCAGGAGCTCCTACTATACCTCCTACAGCTTGTACAGGCCCTCAAGTACGAGCATATCCCCACCGCCGACGCGGACGATGCTGACGACACGCAAGACAACACGGAACAAGAACAAGAAGTGGATCACCAACAAGAACAAGAACAAGACCAAGACCAAGACCAAGACCAAGAACAAGACCAAGAACAAGACCAAGATCAAGAACAAGAACAAGACCAAGAACAAGAAAGCACCCAAGACTCGTCATCCCTAGCACGCTTCCTCATTCAACGCGCCGCGGCCAACTTTCTACTAGGCAACTACTTTCACTGGTATCTCATGGTCGAATGCGACGACCATAGTCCCGAACAAGGTATCGACAACAGAAACATATACCGCAAGGTCGCCTACGACTTCATGCTGGAGCTGGTCAATCAACAGCCCGGTGGGGTTGAAGACCGAAAGACACTCCTGCGCCAAGCCGAAATGGTGGCCATAGTGTCCAAGATTGCGAGCGAGATCAAGGCGTCGGGCGAGTCAATTGCCAAGAAGACGGAGCAACTCAAGAAATCCCTAGCAGATCCCAAGAACGAACTGCTCGTGTTTGACCCCCCCTTGGCAATGCCGCTGGATCCGTCCGTCAAGATTACGGGCGTGGTGCCTGACCAGGTAGCTGTCTTCAAGTCCTCGCTGAACCCCATAAAATGCACCTTCAAGACGGCGAGCGGTGGCACGTACCCCATCATCTTCAAGCTTGGAGACGATTTACGACAAGACCAACTTGTCATTCAAATCATCACGCTCATGGACCAGCTCCTCCAAAAAGAAAATCTCGACCTCAAGCTCTCTCCGTACAAGATCCTCGCGACTAGCACCACAGCCGGGGCATCACAGTTCGTTCAATCGCAGAGCCTCTCCGCCATTGCCAGCAAATACAGGACCAACCCCGCGCTGGCCTATCTCCGACACCACAACCCCGACGACAAACATCCTCTGGGCGTTCGACAAGAGACCTTGGACACGTACATCAAGTCCTGCGCTGGCTATTGCGTCATCACGTATATCCTCGGCGTGGGCGACCGCCACCTCGACAACCTCCTTCTTGCCCCGGACGGGCACTTCTTCCACGCGGACTTTGGCTTTATCCTCGGCCGCGACCCGAAGCCCTTTGCGCCGCTTGTTAAGCTGTCCAAGGAGATGGTCGAGTGCATGGGTGGCGTGAATTCGGACCTGTATAATCGCTTCAAGCAGTACTGTTTCCTGTCGTATGTGGCCCTGCGCAAGTCCTCAAATCTGATTCTAAATCTCTTTGGGCTGATGCTGCATGCGAATATCCCGGATATACGGCTGGAGCCGGACAAGGCAGTTCTGAAGGTCCGGGAGCGCTTTCATCTAGAATTGAGCGAGGAGGAGGCCATTATGTATTTTGGGAATGTTATTGAGGGGACGCTGACGGCGTTTGCGCCTGTTGTGATAGATAAGCTGCATGAGTGGGCTCAGGCTTTGAGGGCATAGTCGCAGCAGATGTAGATGGGACAGGAACGAGACGAGAACTCCTAACCTGGGTCCTGGCTAGCGGCCTACTTGCAATATGGACGACGTCACAAACGATCGAATACCTTGCCACCTGATAAGCCTGCTACAAATTACGTATTTTGCATCTGCCTAGACACGAAATACATTCTCTATCGAGCTACGAAATCTCCACAGCAACTCCGCCTGAGTTGATGACCCGGCTTTCGGCCACAGAGTCAAGCAAGGTCTCAACAGTCATCCGTATCCCTCCGGACGATAACGTTCCAATCTGCCGGCAGAAACGCCTGACCACGAACGTATTCTCCGAAAGTTCCCATGGGACACTTCTCTACGATGATGCGGGCGGCGTCGGCAATCTCCGCAAAGCTACCTATCTCAACGTCTTCGGGTTTCTATACCGGCAGGTCAGACCAAGAAGAAGAAAAAAATAGGATGAAAGAGAGGAAACAAAACAACATGAAATGAAGAGAGGGAGGGATGGAAAAGGCCTACGTCATTGCACCACCAGATAGCAGCCAAGTACGAGCAACTAACTCTTGCGCACTTCTCTGGCCCGGGAGCGCTCCTCGGCTTCCCCGGAACCTTGGACAGGTAATCAATTCCCTCTTTAATGTGCGATGTCTCCGCATACCACCAATCATACGGGCTGCCGCAGTAAAACCTGAGATACTGGTCTCGAGCTTGCACGTGCGCTGCATCAACGGGGGGAGGCTTCCTCGCTTCCAAGTCTTGGACCCATCGGGGGTTTATATCGTTCATTTGGGAGGTGACTTGTTCGATTGTGCCGTTTAGGTTGATGGGGGTTTCACCGGGGGCGAGGTGGATGTCCCAGGCGAGATCTGCGACGCCGTAGCCGGGAATGGGGGCTTTGATGGCGAGGACCTTGGTTGGAAGTCAGCTTTGATTGACGGTTCTCTCATTTTTATGCTTTTCCCTGTTCTATTCTGTTGTTCTGCTGTCATTCTATGCCTCCTCTTTCTTCCATATGATTTGCACTTCTGTTATCTCTTATCTCTATCATGTTTCTTTTTCTTCTTTTCAGAGCCAGAGGAGCAACAGAGAGAGGGAGGCCTTTGCCATGAAGGCAACAAACAAGCCTTACCTTGCTGGATACGACCCCGAGTAATACAAGAGCCTTGAAAAATGCCATGATGGATCTTTTCGATGAGTTTTGATAAGAATGGTCTGGAGGTCTCGAGGCTTGATTCCAGTCTGAAAGTTGAGCCAAGCATTCATTCCCTTTTAAAGAAGCATGATGGACAGAGGACGGAGGTCACGAACAAGGCAATTTCCCACAAACACCGATACAGAATAACACAATACAATACTAGCATTCCCGGGGCGACATGGGCCAAAACTTGCCTTCTGTGGGGAAAACGTTTCGTGCTCCAGCCAGACGCTGCCCACGATGCCTCTTCTTGCTCGCGCCGATTGCGCACAGAAGCACGGAGCACCGCGAGAGATCTTATGAGTTGAGTGCCCTCATGCAAATTTTGTCTACCTGGAGGCGCTGATTGCATTGGCCATGTGTTGATCCAAGCACTCGCTCGCGCAGCCAACTCACTACACTTTTCTTTATCAAAGCAGCCCGATATATCCTGTGATGCGTCACAGGCTGAAGATATGACGTGACTGACGAGGGAACGTGAAGAATAATAGAACTTCAATCTAGGTACCTATAGGGATAGGATTCACTGGCGTGTATAACAGAGCGCATAGCGGCCCGGGCCCTGAGGCGTATGCTAGCCTTGCTTGAAGAGTGCCTCACGTTTCAGGAAATGGGAATCTCCGCTCTT
Source organism: Claviceps cyperi (assembly GCA_018360075.1). NCBI lineage: Eukaryota > Fungi > Ascomycota > Sordariomycetes > Hypocreales > Clavicipitaceae > Claviceps > Claviceps cyperi. Next base: position 8,408 of record SRPQ01000410.1, read on the forward strand.
CGGTGTTCCGATGGCCTTGTCGATCATTAGGAATCGATAGAGAAGAAGAGAGAAAGGAAAGAGAAGGGAAGGAGCCAAATGGAGAGGCTCTCTTTCTCAACAAAATCGGGCCTTCATTTCTCGTTGACGCCGTGGTCTAGTTTATTTATAGTAGCAAATAGAGCTTCGGCCTCTCTGACAATCGAAGGTGTGCCGCGTGAGTCGTGACAAGTTCGAGCCTCGAGGTCCTGGACGTCATGGTCCCCATTCCCACCAGTTCAATGCGAGGACGTGTGTTACATGCCGCGCGGTGACCGGTATTGACAACGTTGGGTTACGAGAGAGTGCCTTGACTCCTTAGATTGACCTCTTCATCTTTCATAGGAAGCCAAAAGTACGCAAATGGAGCAATCAAATGCATGCTTCTCTCAATGACTTGAGCCGATCATGGTGACCTACCTCTGCGGCGCCCGGTTCTTGTTGTCGTCACTTGAGCCTATGATCTTTCTGTCTGCCTTGTATCGGGCATCGGGCATCGGGCATCGGGCACTCTGCTCCCTCACTGAGGCGCCTCGATCTTCAATGCTGGTGCCTGGAGCTTGTCATTTCTGACAGCCAACTTGCTGCAGAAAGTCTAGGTACGTAGGGAACTCGCCATCGCTGCTCCCAGACATTGTCTACTCGGTAGGCGGCATGTCGATTCGCTGATTCGTCCAACAGCTGGTCCGCTCACTTGGTTGAAGATTGATCAGATTCATTGTTCGTCGGCCTCTTTCCTCCCCATCTTGTGGCCGAGGAGGAGTCGCCGTCAAAAGAAGTTGCCCATCCCATCCTGAGCCCACAGCATTTGGTATCACCACTCCACTTATAAAGAAAACGATGGACAAGTATACGTTGTAAGGTGTTTCGTACATCATTGGAAAGCTCTGGTTTTTCCCTTGGATACTTGGTACAACAAACCGCGTGCACAAACGCAAGCATCAGGCGCTAACCTGCCAACGCTGAGAGAGGACGTGTATAACGTCTATGTATCTCGCCCCGGCCCCCGTCGTCAATGAATCCTTGCATACGGAAGCCTAGGCCTTCGAACCGAGGGAGTTCCTTCAGTTACTAGGATGACATGTATTTCAGAGCTCAGGTCGTCTCTTTGAATACGTATTTCGGCGAGGTCCCCCCAATCCGACCAACTTTGAACTTTTGAAGCGGTTCACCTACATATAATCCAGTTCCGGTTCAAAAGTACTGTTGTGATTGTTCAGGAAAATGATGCCGAAGAGGATACACTAAGCGCCATCTGCAACAAGAACGATAGTATTTCAAATCGGAGCTCGATTGTCGTAAAACCGCTTCGCTGAAAGGCCAGACTGGGGAGGACCTCGCTGAACACTTGTTCAAAAAAAGCGACTTTGGCAATGATTCACATGTCATGCTGGTAGCTGAAGAAACTCTCAGATCCGAAAGCCTAGGCTTCCGCACGCAAGGGTTGATTGACGACGGGGCGAGATAGATAGAGGTCGTGCTCGCCGGTTTATTTGAGGTTTCTTCTCAGGAGTCAGACCCCGGCATTCCCAGATGCCCAGCCTCTCTCCAAAGTCAACACGCCCTCCTTCGCGCGATTTTAGGTACGTGTTTAATAGGCTTCATACCCAGTATCCGGACTTTGGTTGGACGAAGTTCACGCACCATTTGGAAAAGAGTTGCATCAGGTTTATTAGACAGGTTAAGCTGTGGTCGTTGCAGACACAGGCAGAGTCGGGACTCGCGTCGACGCGACGCGTCGTTCATTTTCCGTACCTGCCTATCTAGTCTATGTGGTGTGGTGTGGCATGGCGAGGTCCTCCGATTGGGTAGAATTTCTTCCTCTATTAATTAACAACGTCACAACGTCAATTCATCAGCAACGCAACGTTGAACGAAGTCGTCATTAGCTTCAAGGCTTCGCTTCCAAATCTGTTCATGTCTGCTGTCGACCTCCCCACCGAATTGCACAACAATGCGGCCCTCCCGCCCGGCGCCGCGACAGCCGAACAAGTCGAGAACACGAATGACGATACAGCAATGAGCGAATGCTTCGAGGGACCGGCAATCCCTCTCCTTCCCCCTTCGCCTCAGTTCGCAACGCTCGAACAGCTTTTCGTCTTCTTGCGCCATTGGGGTGCCAGTGAAGGTGTTGCATTCGTGAAGAAGTCGTGCAGCAATGTACGCGAGGTCAACGGGCGACCGCAGCCAACGTATTGTCGGATCGATTGCGATCGGGGCCAACGAAGACCCTCTCAGTCTTCAGGACTTCGTCGGAGAACGACAAAACTGATTGATTGCCCATTCCGACTCCGTGCTAGCTGCCGCAAAGCATTGAATGATAACTGGGTGTACGCTGTCATACCGGGACACGACCATCACAATCACGGTGTATCAGACGACGCTGTAACTCATCACGTCCTTCGTCGCCGTACACCAGAGCAGAAGACTTTGCTCCGCTCCCTGTGTGCAATACAGTATCTTCAGATCCGCGATATTATCGATGTCATGCGCCGGCAGTACCCTCAGATCGTACTCACGGCGAGGGATGTTAGTAATGAACGCCAAAGACTGCGTGGGTCGAAATCAGGGGCCGAGAGCAGGGAGGGGCTCGATTCGAGTGCTGGTGCCTCACAGGCGCAAGCAGAGTTGGAGAAATCGCGAGAGACACCCCGTGGGCGCGGAGGTCGAGGCATATCCCGAGGAGGCTTAAGTGGATGCATGAACGCCATTGTAGCAGAATCAACACCAGCAATCAACGAAGGAGTATCTCCTACTCCTTCGTCCAACGATTTTGCTGCGAATCAGACCATTGACGATGTGAGCGATATCCCTTCAAACTCCAACTTAGGGAGCTAGGATTAACAGGTCGACTCGGGCATAGTGTGCACTGTCGGCAGGAGAAGCAGCGAAAATTTGCCTTGAAGCGAGCGTGGCAGCAGGATTGATGGGTTTGACAAAGGACTCGAATTCTTCATCTTGATTCCGGTAACGTTGGGAATGGCGGTAAAAACAAATGGCAATTAAGTAGCAATCCATGTGTGACGTGACAGGAAAGGGCTCTGATGTTCTACTATCTTTTTTTCTGTGACTGGCTAGGCCAAGGATTGTGATGGACGAATCACCCCAAATTTATCTACTTCAATCCTTGGCCTCACCAGTCACAGACACAAGATACTAGAATAAGAAACACCAGAACTCTTTGCTCATTTCGTTGTGCATGCATTGCTTCTTAGTTCATCTTTGGCTTGCCGCAGTCTGCATTGACCAATACTTGTGCTCCCGGGGAAAATGCGCCCTGGCTCAACCAATTTACGTGAGAGATACAGTGCCACTACTTTACGCGTCGTCGCTGCAGGCCAACGATCCTGTGTCCCGTCTCTCTATATAACTACAGGGATAGCCTTGTGATACACAGATGCGCTTTGGGCAAATTATGTATACATGCATAGGCATGCATGCAAAACTAGGACCATTTCTGCGTGAGGAGCGCTCAAAGACCTGGACAAAAGCGCTCTTCTTGAGAGAACCCGAAAAGGGACGCGAGAAAAAAAGGGGGAAAAAAGAAGCAACGTGATGACAAAAGCAACAAGAAAACGGCTCAGGGACACTCTAACAGGAAGGGCAACTACCGAAAAAAAAAGTCATCCATAGCTCATTGCAGGGTATCCAGATATCCGCAACGCCAAACCCAAAACAAGAACATCATCGATAGCTTGACAAGTTTGTAACTTCACAGAAACAGAGACCCCGCGCCTATTCGGCCCAGACATCTTATCGTGTCGGTAAGCCCAGGAGACCGCTACCCATCAGTGAGTTCCACACCAACACCGTAGACGAACAAAGTAGAAGAAACACTAACGTGAGAAGAAAGCGCAATACCGAAAAAAGGAGACTATGAAAAGAAGGGAAAATAGGAGAAAGAGCCACGAAAAAAGATGAAAAAGAAAGATGAAAAACAAATAAGAAAGGTAAGAAGTACTAAAGAAAGATCAAGGGGTGGAAGAGAGGTATAGAAAGACCAAATTCATACACAAGGCCGAGTCATGATGGTGAACTCCCCCCCACAGCCCGCATACGTAAACTTCCTATTCACAGCGCCTTTGCCCACCAACTCCGTAGGCATCTCCGCCGTACTCTGACTCCCGAGCCCGGTGCGGAAATTCTCCGAATACCCCCAGCAGGAGACGGTGCCGTGCTCGTCAATCGCAAGGGAGTTGTCCATTCCAGCGGCGACAAATTTGATCCCGGCGGCAACGCCCGGAATGAGAGTAGGATTCAGCAAGATGCGCGGCCGTCCACGAGAATCAAACAGACACTTCTCGTTGGAGAGCGCAACAGGGTCCATGCCGGACTGGCTGGCGTCGCAGCGACCCCAGGCCAGGACCTGTCCATCCTCAGTGCAGGCAAGACTGTGATGAAACCCGGGGGCTAACTGGCAGATCGAGTAGCCCTCAAGACCGGGCACCAGAGTGGGATGCCCGATGTGCAGATTCTCGTCGTTGGCGGGGATACCGGTCTGGCCAAAGTTGTTGAGGCCCCATGTCCAGACATGGCCCTGGCGATCGAGCGCGAAACTGTGGTTGAAGCCGGCAAAGATGTTGACGATGCCCTTCTTGGGTAAGTCGACCATGCGGGGCGTAAGAGATTCATGTTGATGTCGCTGGACGAGTCGTCGGGCCAGTTGTGCTTGTTGGCCGGAGCCCCATGCGTAGACGTCCCCTGAAGTCGTCAGCGCCAGGACGTGATTCATGCCGGCGGAGAGATGCTTGACGTTGCGGAGGCCTTCGATACGTACGGGCGAGGCTTGGAATCTTGCGTCAAAGTCGTACGTCTTTGTTTTCTTGTGTGTCTTGTGCGTCTTCTGCATCTTGTGTCGCAGGAAGCCGTATACGCCATCACTGTCATGAAATGTGCCCCAGCCGTAGACGAATCCCGAATCCGTTAGCGCAAAGGTAGCATTGTCCGTGGCCGCGACTTGTGTGATCTTCAGCCCCAAGTGCGACAGTCCCTCCACGGGGAGGGGGGTACTTTCTAGGGAATTCATGTCCGTTGCGTGCTTGTAATCGATGTCCTTTGAATACTCCCATGAGGTCGTGTTCCGGCCGAGTGCCCTGGAATCATTGAGCCCCCACGTCAGGACGACTCCGTCGTGAGTGAGCGCGGCGCAATGTCTAACCCCCACGGCCACCTGAACAACACCCACTTCATCCGCGCGCAGCAGGTGGTTCATGCGAGGCTTGTCCGCCACAACCGGGTTCTTCCTATCATATCTGATGCTTCCCAGGCCTAATTCTCCGTTTTCTCCGCTGCCAAAAACAACAACGTCGAGCCTCTGTGTGGGCGCGCTGTTGATGGGTCCGTCAGCAGTCGGCGGTGTATTACGTGGTCTCCGACACGAAGAAACCGTCACTTTACGTCGTTTTACCCCCCCGGACGAGGTTTTGCTTTGCAAAGAAACGTGTTCCCGAGTGTCCACGCCCTCGCTCAGCTTTCTCTTGCGACTCGACGGAGTGAGCAGCTGTGTGATCTCAGTCTTCCATGACCTTGTTGCGTTGCCAAACTTGAATGCCGCAAAAGATGCGCTGGTCGCCAGTGATATCGACTTGAATATATTGCGGACTGTTCTGAGGACGGCATTGCTTTCCGGGGTGCCTTTGACGATGGTGTTTTCTTGGCTTGTCGTCAATGTCAAGCTCGGATGTTGTTTCCGACCAGTCTTGTCGAGTTGCGACCTTAAGCGCATTGGAAAAAGAGACGCGGTTACTGTGGCCCTGAGATCTTCAGATCCGGTTCATGCCCAAGGGTTCCTGAAAAAAGAGCCCTCTATTAGTTGTCTGGGTTTCGAGATGTAAGCTGGGTCGAGGATTGCGCCCCCGCAGCTATGGATGGAGTCCTTGGATCTCCAGAGTGGTGCATGATGAGATAAAGCTAGACCTGATCAGGCTAGCCAGTGACACACGCATACGCCGTACTTGCCAAAAACAGGAAACTCTCATGGGAAGCTCTTTGTTCGAAGAGTTTGACTGCATATTGTAACGGAATGCTTGGTATTGGCAAAGTTTAGGCCCGGAAGACCACATGCCGTCGTCAGTCATTTTTTTTTTTCAGAGAGTGGCGATGTCCCGCAAAGCTTGTCTCCTGACCCCAGTCTGTTCTAGGAAAAAATACTTGCAACATGCGCGCTGAATTATTGCCCGTACTTGACCAGCGCATGGCGGACTGAAGAGGACAGTCGTCTAATCTCTCATGTTGCGTATCCAATCTAACAAGCGGAAACTCACCACTAGCATTCGAAACCAACGCTTCTGATCGCTCTTCTGGCTCTTCGTCCTCACTATGAATGATTCTGTGATCGCGTGGCATACTGACTGATCCCATCCCACTGAGTGACAATGGAGTGTGATGACATGCCACTTGCAACGCGCCCTTCGTGCTGAAGTAAAGCAAGGATCCGTATGAATTCTGTGAATAATTCGATTGATCGAGAAAGCCATCACTTAGACCAGAGTCTTCACACCATGAGTCTCCACCTTCCAGTACAACACTTAGGTACCTCTCAATGGCACAATTTTGGTCTTGGCAGAACTATCTGCTATTGTACAGCCTGAGAATGCAAACTTCTCCATGTCGTTCTTTCAAGTGTCCCCAAACAAAAACACTCCTTTGCCTTTTCTGAAACCTTTGAGCGTCCCTTGCACTGCATCCCGGAGCGCGGTGATGTCAGTTTCCCAATCCCACGTGATCTCGTCAACGGGAACGTCCTTGAAGTATCCCAACCGCATGAGATTGAGAATATCATCCACCATGTGCTTGCGTCCGAGGGGGTCCTTCTGATTCCACTTCGAAAGCCAGAAACCCACAAATCGAATGTCTTTGAAGATGAGCAGTCCCAGTGGCAATGCGACAGGCTGTCTCGACATGCCTCCGTACGAGACCATGCTCGCGCCTTCGCCCAGAGACCTGGCCAGAGCCGTGGCGGATTTCCCACCAACACAGTTGAGTGCAAGCCCAATTTGCTCACGTCCACCGCGGGTGATCTCTGCCAGCTGGTCTGTCCACTGCCTTGATAGGAACTGCGACTCTGTGACCACTACATTGGCTCCTAAATCGAGAAGTTCTTTTTTCAGCGCCTCTGTCTCCTCGCTTGAATCTCGGTCGCGGATCACATTGATGCTTCGATAGCCCCAGAGCTTGCCGAATTGAATGGCCGCTCGTCCTACTCCAGAATTGGCCCCGTTCTGAATAAACCACTCGCCACTCCCTAGCTCAAGCGGTCTGATCGGCAGGCCAGACTTCAGACCGGCGCTCGGCCCGTAGTTTCGGAGAATCCGGTAGGCAGTACATGGGTTGACGCTGACAGTCGCAACCTGTGTGGGTGTCAAGCTCTCCTTTTCGATCTTGATAACATTGTTGGCTTCAAAAACGGCGTGTGTTCGCCATGTACCGATGTGCTGCGCGACTGGGATCACCCAGTCGCCTATTTTCAGTGAGGATGATGGGTCTCCAGTGGAGACGACCTCGAAGACGCCCTCGTTTCCAGGCACGGCCGATGGTTGCGACGTGCCAATGAGCAACGACATGGCCTGTTTCGTTCCATACGTGCCTTGGATTGTGTTGATATCGGCAGGATTGATCGGGGCGGCGAGCGTACGAACAAGAACGGACGAGTTTGGTACTGATGGAGAGATGGTGTGTGAGTGAAGCCTAGCATCGTGAGTATGAGGCAAGCGCTTCAGTTTATCCAAGAGTTTTACTCACGTCAAAACATTCGACGGCTCTCCATGCTGCGAGTAGACGAGAGCCTTGGCCTGCGTGTACCCCCAGGGACCCGATTTGCGACGAACTAGTGTTCGGGGCAGTCTACTCAGGTAGCTAGATCGAAGCTTGGCTGCTAGCCGCGCCGAATCCGATAGCGACGGAGGCCACCGAAGACAGTGTTTCGTCGCCATTTCCAAGGAAGCGCGCCGATTTGTCAATTGTCGATGCACTTGCAGAGTTTGACACTTTTCCGGTTGTACGACTCGGTGTTGAGCGAGCTTCGTTTCCTCGTCATCGGCCATTCCTCGGATGCATGGTGCAGTGGAATCATGAATGACGTTGGTGGGGGCTTTCTCGTAGGTACATTACCTAGGTACCTACCTGGGTACCTACATACAGGTACATCATCACAAGTCTTCGTGACCAAACCGAGCGACGGCATCAACATGCGAGGAAGCTCGCCCCTTGCGCCTCTTGCCCGTATGAGAAATAAAATGTACGATGCTACCTGTTGCGCCATTTCTGCCGATGTGTCTACTATCGATTGCTGCCATAGAGTCGTCTTGGTCGAGCAAGAGTCCGTGATGGCCTGCTCATCATGCTTGTGCGTTGCAAATGGGGGCGAATCGCGGCTCATGACGTGTCAGTACGAATACGGTACTTGTGCACAATGCACGTACACTGCAAACACATTGTATCGGTATTAGATCCTTCCATTTTTCGCTCTGTTCCCCCCCTTTTGAAACTTATCGGCGTAGGCTGCGAGAGCGTGGTTCCATGTCTCACGACACTGACAAGAAACAGAGAAGCTGATCACGCAGTCGCTCAGCGGAACTGCCCGTTGTCGATTCGAAAGTCCATCTCGGAGCGAGCGGTTCTCGGGCTTCCCGGCGAGCTTCATGACCTCTTAGTGCGTGCATTGGGCCTAGGAACGAGGCGATAAAATAATGTACAGCGACCAATGGCAGCGGGAATTGCCCGCGGGAAATGACAACGGGAGGAGATCCGTGGTCGATGCCGATGCCATCTGGATGCAACGAGACGCGCATTGTACCACCGGACTGTGCATGTGTGGCAGCCATGGCAGCGGCATGGCAGCTTCGCATGAAAACGCCCTCGCGATCGTTTGACTACGACGAAGAAGAGGTAGAGTCTGCGGGTTACGCCGCTATTCAATCAGACAGTGCTCGGCGCCGAGGCTAATACTTAGTCTTTTTGGAATCTAGTTACATGTACACGCCGGACCGGAGCAGGGCACCTTCCCGACATCGACAGCAAAGGAGCGGCGGCCTGGCCAATGAACGTGGGACATTTGCTGCTCAGACTAGCGCCGGGACTAGTACCGAGTCGGCAGTAGGACCCACTACTCGACGAGGAGACGCGCACCGAACGCGCAGGGTACCGCGAGCGGCCCAATCAGACGCCCTAGACGCAAGCATCTTGTATGGGGCTTGAGGTTCAGCGCCCGAGTCGAGATGAATGAATGGACGGGAGCGAGCCGGTGCAGTATACTGTATGTACCTAATTAGAAATTACGGAGTAGAGGCTAGGCATGTCACGTTGTGCGTGTCCAACCCGCCAGCCTACCATCTTGCATCAATTTTTTCTGATTTTCCGATTTTTGATTCTCATTCTTCATCCCTTCCATCCCCTACATACCTTCTTGTATCCTTCATCTGTCTTTCGTAACTGCTCCTGAACCCCGAACACCTTTCTTCTGTAACCTTGGCCGCTGCGTCAGGGACCTGACCAATCCAGCCATCTACTCCGTGGCTCGCAGCTTGCCAGCCAAGCTTGGGTCTGGGACTCTGATCAGGACTCAGGACCCTGGTTCCCGCTCCATTGAGAGCTCCAGTTTTCTCCATCATCCTGGACAACGACGCCAGCCATTGATCCCCTTATTATTCTTCGTGGCCCTTCGTTCTCCGCCGGGTAGTAGGCACCGAACCCCGATCAACCATCTTGCTTCTACTCTGTACTTTTCTATGTCCCTAGCTGTTCATGACCGAATAGCTCTGTCGTTGGCCCTCTTTTACCTCTTCACATATTCTGATACCGAGTGATTCACTCCTGGTTCACGAACCTCATCCCCTAATCCCCCAACCCCGAAGCAGCTGTAAACTCGCCAGCTACCGCCAATTTTTTCCACTCGCTCCCTTGGCGCTTCTTACCAACATCAGTCATGTCCGTCCACGTCAATGGTTCCGGCAAGCCTCGCTTCGAAATTCCTGTCCTCGATTTAGATTTTGGTAGCATCACCGACGGCACCAACATTCCGCCTCCCCTGGAATCGCCCAAGGTGCCAACGCCTCCGCAGACACCTCCCTCAACCAAGATATCAGTCGATGTCGCCCGATCTGCAGTTGAGACTGGTGTCGGGAAAGAAGTTGTACAGGAAACCAAGGAAACTCAGACTGACGACTTTCCATCTACAATTGGTACCTTCCCTATCATACAACGAACTGTGGACGAGGCACCTTTGAGCCCCGCTGGCTCTGCGCGGCAGGGCAGCATCCGCAGACTGTTCAGCAAGAATATGCTCAACGTCAACTACGAAGATGTGAACTCCAACTCGTTCGATATAGGCAGCAGGCCCCAAAGTCGTGGCACTAGTAGCGTTATGGGCGGGCGAAAATCGAAACGCAATAGCTGGTTCAAGTTCTTCCGAAGTGGCGAGTCCAAGCGTGCCAGCATGTTTCTCGAAAACAACACATCTACAATGCTCCAAAAGCAAGTCGGCCCCCCTCCTCCAATGATACCGGAGCTGGGAGACCTTGAAAAAAATGCGGGCAGCCTCGGCAACGACCTTTTCAAGAATATCAAGGCTTAGAAGTGGGTGTCGGGCAGCCAGCTATGAGACAGCCGTTCATGATTCTCCCACAGAGCACATTAATTGTTTCATGCCGACCTCACACGCCAAACACCCGACGAATCAACCTACATCCAACCCTTAGAAGTGCAACCGGGAGCCATACTTTATCACCCATGTGCCAGCGACAACGATACCATGGCTGTCGATGAACTCCTTCTGAGCCTTCGTTTCTTGCCAAATTTTACCTGCGCGTTTTTTCCATCATCTGTTTATTACCGACCTGAGCAGCATACATACGGCTTCGCATAACGCTTCGAATACGGTGAACCTACACAGCACTGCGACGACATGTGGTCTCAAAGCTGCAGGCAGGATATGGGAAAATAATAGCGCTACATACAGCATTCGGAGTGGTTGACTAAAATACCCCGCTCTCGTGAGGGCTTGTTCATCTGAACCTGATATGCCACTTTCACAATGTTTTGCCTTTTTTCGGACCTTTGTTTTTAGTTTTCTTTGGTGATTTGCGCGCGCAAGTACCCCCGCATTTTACCATTTTCTCATGTCTTGAGTTGCCACGTGCTTGTACGGCGTCGCTTGCATTTTAATTTTACTTGGTGAGGGCATATACCTGCTCTGTTATTGACTGGCATGCTTTGGGGGTCTGACGGGATGAGACATCATACTGACGGTTTCAGAAGTTGGGCGTGAGTGAATCATGGGCCTGCCATTTACATAGGTACGGGTCTTAAAATACCCACTCAATGAAGAATCATTGGCGATTCCAGATTCTAATGAGAGCTTGTACAAGCTATCGCATCAAGCAAATCGCACTCGTTCTTCTGTTTTCTTCTTGTCCTTTTCCGCACCATTTAGCACGACTCACAGCCTAGCAAGTCGCTGCGAGATGGAGACGACTAAGATGTCTGGCATTCCGCTTGACGCAAGCCGCTGCGTAGGACTGGAAGCCTTTTCCTGCGAAAGCGAAAGACAAAAATAACCAATCGTGGCCTTGTTGTTTCACTCATGGACCCAGTTGTTTTATTCGAAGTGCTGACTGTGCGGACTCTGGACACGATTGTGCGTAACGTCACAGTTATGTGTAGCTTTGTACCGAGCGGGAGCTATCACCGTCAGGGTCACACCGAACGCCGAACACACACGATGTGTGTGACCGGCTGCGTATGTATTTAGTTATGGCCGCGGAGCCATCCCAAGACATCTCTCCAAACTACTCAGGCGCCCAGCTGAGACGTAGACATTGCAGAGCAAGAGGTGACATGGACGGATGCACCGTGGGCATGTAAATGAGGAGAACTGTTTATAACATCAACTCAAGCTGCGAGCACGTCCGCCCACTCATCAATACATAATCAGGGTGAAAGAGCATCTTGCCGATCGAACCTGTGCCTGGCACAAGGAATCAGGGGCCTTGCAGGGGTCAAGGGAGCTCAGAGAGTGGAGCTTTGACCGCTGATCCATGCAATGATCATTCACGTGCTCATACGAGGTAGGTACGGCGATGGCCGATGGGCTCTTCTCTGCATCAAGATTCAACACCGTCTTCGTTTTTTCTTGCTGTTGTGATGGATTCGAGCTTGAGGCTCGTCTCTTCTGGAGAGTGGTAGCGTGCCCTGTGATGGCACGTGACCGCGCACAAGATGCGTGCTGTATGTAGCAGGACGGCTTGTGGAGAGGACTTCTTCTCTCCTTTCTTCTGTATCTTTATCAATAGGTACTACTATTGACGCTCGTCCGCAGAACAGTCCATAACTGTTGCAATGCACCAATCAGACCAAGGGGTGACGTCAAACGCGGTTCTTTCGCAGAAACTCCGCTTTCTTTATTTTCCCCTATGTACCTACAGTGGCCTCAGATGAATAACGCGAAAACACCTCCACTTTTCGTCGCGACTCGTCAATTTAGCTTCATCCAAAAACC
>SRPQ01000411.1:0-20911 GCA_018360075.1 Claviceps cyperi
AATCTACGTCCGTGGCGACAGCAAGGTCTTCCGATTCCAGAACGGAAAGTCAGAGTCGTTGTTCCTGCAGCGAAAGAACCCCCGTCGCATTTCCTGGACGGTCTTGTACCGTCGTCAACACCGCAAGGGCATCTCTGAGGTACGACGATTGTCCGCGATCCATACTCGAATATGTTTAGCTCTTCCGATTCGATGCTCCGTTCTTCTTGCAACTCGCCTGTCTGGTATCGAGCGCTAGCATTCAGCCACATGTCACTCGTCTCATCACGCTTCTCTTCTATTCTTCTTGAAAAGAACCTGAAGAAAATGGTGTACACACTTATCCCCATCAGAATGAACAAGCGGCGACTCGAATACAATAACAGACGTGGCAATGCTTAACAGCAGGCTCGGACTCTGTCAAAGACTAGATCAAAACTGAAAAGAAGAAACGAGCAACCGAAAAGTGAGCTGCGGGTGCCGGAGCAACTGCTAACAACTTCTACAGGAGGTCGCCAAGAAGCGCTCCCGCCGCACCGTCAAGGCCCAGCGTGCCATCGTTGGTGCCTCCCTAGATGTGATCAAGGAGCGCCGCACCATGCGGCCCGAGGCCCGATCCGCCGCCCGCGCTCAGGCCATCAAGGAGAGCAAGGAGAAGAAGAACGCCGCCGCTGCCGCCAAGAAGGCCGACAAGGCCAAGTCCGCTGCCGCCGCTGGCAAGGGCCAGACCCAGCGAAACATCAGCAAGCAGGGTGCCAAGGGTGCCCCTGTCAAGGTCGCCGCTCGAACTCGCTAAACAGTTTTGTCTGATTTTTGCTCGGGGAAAGGGGGTCGTGTTGGATGCTGAGGGGATCAGTGGCTGGTGGCCCATCATGGTTTGGGAGTCAATGGCATGGTGTTGGGAAATCCTGTGGCGGAATCCGCGGCACGGGGACACTAGCAGGTAATGACAATTTAAACATGAATGCGTTACTTCATATCCCATTGCCGGAGCACCTCGGAGTGCTACAGATCGAAAAGATGCACGTATACACATGATGGAACAAGGTGCTACCTACTGAAATGAAAACCGATGACGGGACTGGGGTTTTGCTAGGGGGTCGAAGTGAGTGGACTTTGACAAACACGATGTCATCGCTGCAGATTATGCAGTTTTTCTCCTTCCCCGTCTCGCCACTACAGATGAATTGAAAGGAAAATAAAATACCCGCGAAACACGTAATCTCTCGATTCTTTTGCTTTGGTTGGCTGCTCAACATAGTTATGTAATCAGATCGGACACGGTCTTCTGCGCGTCAAGAAGCAGCTCAAGGGGCCACACAACCCAGATAAAGCCCCGTCTGTCAATCTCAGCACGACGTCAGCTCTTTCCAAACACCAAGCCCTGCCAAATACCGCTGCTACTAGCTCACGATCTGGACTGTGGTTATATCACTCCCCGAGCTGCTTCTTTAGCATGCATAAACGTGCGATCTCGTGCCAACTCGAGCGGACAAAATTCCATTTCCTCAGTGAATGATGTGCAAGCAAGCTGGTCAGACATGTCTCATGATTGAACCTGTTCTATTCCGTTCGCGCGCGCAAGATTCGCAGTATTTTCTCTAAAAGGGTCCGAATCCTTCCTCTACCGGTACGGTACGTACATATGCCATCCGCGGCACATTCCAAACCTACAAGCTGGCCAAGACAGCCTCAGCACCAGACTTTTCTATGCCCGAACCACTTTCCCTAGCCGCGTAGACAACCTTGCCGTGGTCCACCGCGATAGCATATCGCGCGGTGCGCTCGCCCATCGTCCAGTCAATAGACTTGCTGAAGCCATTGTCGTCGGCAAAGATGATGAAGTCGTCCTTGATGCCGTTTGCTTTGCCCCATGCGGACATGACGAAGGCGTCATTGCAGGCAATCACAACGACTTGGTCCACGCCCTTGGCCTTGAGGGCCTCACGGTTCTTAATGTATGAGGGAAGGTGGGAGGCCTGGCAGGTAGGCGTGAAGGCACCAGGGACGGACACAAGAATGATCTTTTTGTCCTTGAATTCTAATCATACCCGAAGGAGAGCTTCGCGTCAGCGGTTTTGGTTCCTGAGCTTTGCCATTGGGGGTTAAGGCAGGGCAAAACGCCGTCTTCATTATTATTGCTGCCCCAATCTGTGGAAATGGGCGCGCGCGCATGTAGAGCAGCTTTTGTAACATACCGGCGCTGGCGTCATACGGGCCGGGGATACCGCAGGTGAGAATGTCGTCACCCGAGGCGACAATGTGAGTGAACCTGACGCCCTCGGGGAAAGAATCGCCGACTTTGAGACCAGGCATGATGGGTGTGGATGTGGGGATTGCAGGGAAAGCTTTGTAGATTGGACAAAAAGTGTTGCCAAGGTGAGAGTTGGAGGTTGTATGTTGTAGGAACTGTCTTCTTCTAGATAGGTGCAGTAGAGGATGAGAGGAAAGAGAGGAGAGGAAAGGAGATGATGAGCTTCCTACGCTGCACTAAAATACGTCTCCGCGCTTGCTTCACCGAGACCACAAAATAAAAGAGGAGAAGGGAGACCTGAAAATTAAATTCAAATCAACGGTTGTAATAATACATACCTGTGTACGGAGTATGGAGGTACTTCCTAATGCAAAAGGGGGTCTTTCCGGAAGGAGAAAACCGCGCAATTGGATTTGCAAGGACAAACCCCCGGGGAATGAATGGAGCTTGGATTTTGCTCCAGAAAAGGCCTGGAGGCTGAGGGTTCTACTGTCTACACCAGCCGGAACTAAAACACAGCAACTTGCATGATGTCATGTCAACTAGATTTTCCCCCCAAGGACAAGCCCGAGACAACGGGGTTGGAGGTGCGAGAACATGGAAGCCCATTACCAGTTGAGATGCAGCTTCGTCTTGAAACCTCAGCCAAGCCAGATCATCTATACAAATCACTGTGATGTTCTACATATTCTGTACCTTTTTCAGGGAGCGACTGAAAGCATTTGGAATTAGGTAGATGGGGGATGCGGTTTCGGAGAGCGGGGATCGTTTGGGATCGTCGGGCCTATTCGCTGCGTTTCGTGGAACTAAGTGGGGGCTGCGGTCGCCGACGGAAGGGTTCACCCTGGCTCGGGCTGCACTTCTTCGACTTCTTTCTATTGTCCGCGATGAATACACATACGGAGTACCTATCTATGTATGTGTGTTGTGTGTTTATGGCCTGGTCTGGTCTTGTCTCTCTCTGCTGCCACTGGCCAGCCCTGGCCCATCTTGATGGCTTAGGCATTCCTCACCCTCGCGAGTCGAGGCCCGAGGGGCGGTTCAAGGTTGGCGACTTTGACGCAGCGCTGAAGATGGAGGGGGAAGCATGATTTGAGAATATGTATACATACATATTGCAGATTCCAGAGATACAGAGAATCACCCAATTGGCTCTCGGCAATTCCCGTTCGTGCCTTGCCGATGGGAAGTAAGTTAGGAACCGAGGCTTTTTCTGCGGTCCGGCGTGTTCTTGCTTCTCCACTCGGATTACAGCGGAAAGGAACTTGCCTAGCCTCATGAACATGTAGTTCTAGGTCCTTAATGGGTCGCATGATGCATCTGGTACAGTCTACAGAGCAGGAGATGATAAGACAGCCTGTCTTCGGCTCTGGGGTATCGATCGAGATTGCCCCGGGGAGACAACATCCTGCCTCAACTTGTTTTGGGAGCGTGTATGAAGTCACAGGCAGGTGGGATCGATGAATGTAAACGTGAGCGAAACGACAGGGGCTTTCATCTTGCCCCTTGGGTCACCCATTGTAATCAGATAGTCAAGTCAGTTTACGACAGTCAACTTATTAGTAAGGCGCAAGTAATGATGGCGCCATGACGGGAATGTCTACCAGACACTATTTGCCAGACACGCATCTCACCTGTACATGCACCCATGGTCACGCTGCATTTGGAATCACCTTGACAGAACGCTGCTTGCTTCAGTGATCTTGTTACTCGTAAGCTTCGCAAACAGGTGACCACAGGACTCCAGGGTCCGATATGATGACCTTAAAAACAAAGGATTTTCATCAAGTCCGAGACTCCGTTTCACATGCCAAAAAAGTGGAAAAAGAATTGTGGCAAAGGGGGAGACTTTTTTATATTCTCCTACAGTCCCTTTTTTGACCCATTCCTCAAAAAGTCTACCAACAACTGGACTCCTCCCCCGTACACTACTCGGCCGCATCAGATGTAGAGTTCGTGAGCGATCTAGATGGCAGCACGAGCACGGCGGCGGTCACGCTCCTCGGCAATGGTGAGCTTGACTCCCTTGCCCTTGGGCAGAGAAATCCAGGGCTTGTCCTGGCCAATGACGAAGACGTTGCTCTCACGGGTGGCGAAGCTGTTGTCGATGGCATCCTTGATGTGGACAATGTTGAAGCCACCGTCGTGACGCTCACGGTGGGTGATGACACCAACACGACCCATGTTGCGACCACCTGTGACCATCGCAACGGCACCAGTGTCGAACTTGATGAAGTCGGTGATCTTGCCGGTGGCAAGATCAATCTTGACAGTGTCGTTGACCTTGATCAAGGGGTCAGGGTAACGAATGCTATATTCGAACACAAAGTGTCAGCCAATCCATTGGGACAGTTCGAGGGTGGTACATTACAGCCGTTGAAACCCCTCCTTCCTCCAACAAGGCTCGCTCCCAAGCTCGAGTCACTGTCCTTCAAAATGAAAGAGACAATGTGCGAGTCGTCGCACAAACTGTTGAGTTCAGAAGCTTGCTCGGGGGCAGGATTCGATAAAATCGACCAAAGCTTGGTTCAACGGCTGAATGATGTCTGACAGAACTACTCACGTCCTCGCATCGTGCGTGACCAGGAATGGGATTCCACCGCGACCAAGCTGGACGCGCTTGACCTTGCCCAACTTATATTCGGCCTCCTCGGCCTGAATTCGGTGGACAGTGAAGCGGCCCTTAGTGTCGTATACGAGACGGAAGTTCTCGCCCGTCTTCTCAATGCCGATGACATCCATGAATCCAGCAGGGTAGGTCGAGTCGGTTCGGACCTTGCCATCGACCTTGACCAGGCGCTGCATGAGAATCGACTTGGTCTCACGGTAGTTCAAGGCATACTTGAGACGGTTGCGGATGAAGACGATCAGGGGCAAGCAGTCGCGGAGCTTGTGAGGACCGGCGGAGGGCTTGGGGGCATAGACACCAGACAGTTTGTCCAGCAACCAGTGCGAGGGGGCGCTAAGGCGCTTCTGGTGCTTCTTGCTGCAATTCAAAAGATCCAACGTCAGTGCATCGTGCGACGATTAACAACAACCTGAAGCTCGCCATTATTGACGCGACAAGAGCGAAGGGCGGAATCCGAACAAGCTTGAATTAATAGGCAATTCGTAATGCTGTTCTTTTGAATTCCATTTCGTCCAATGCCATTTGAATTTAAGCCGTTGACTTACATTCCGCGGGCCATTTTGTCGACTGGATCAGAACGATGAACGGTGATGGGGAGAAAGAAAAAGTCGGCACTCCAAGCAAACCTCGACGAACCAAAGTGCAAAATGCCAAGGGCCGAATGATTTTCCACTCTGCCAAATCGCGTTAGCGTCGGTCGCTGAGGGGCTTCGTGCCCTACTGTCTCGGATGTCTGTCAAGAAGCGAGAATGTTCTCGCGATGTGGATCATTTCAAGCATGAGGGTCATGTGATGTAGCACCTGATCAGCTCATCTAGTAACTTACATACTCTCCCAATGGACGCCACGTTTGTAGTCTTCTCATCATCGTCAAGACTCAAAAAATGCCTTTAGCAGTCGAGTCTAATTATCGTAGCAGCCAAGTCTTATGATGGACACAAATCTGGCAAGCTTGACCAAGAGGAGCACGCGTCACTATGATGCTTCGGGTTTATCTGAGTCGATCTAGACACGTGCTCATGAGTACGTTGAGTTATGCTTAACTGTTTTACACGTCATGGGGTTGGCTATTATGAGATCTTGGACAGTGCTGCTCAGATGGGTAGCTTTCATTTGATTTCGTCCGTTTCGTTTCCTCAAAACATTGACTTAAACTACGTCATTTCCCTATGAATTGCCGAGCCCGAATAGCCTTAGAGCGCGACGGTATAATCTATCTACCGAGGCTCAAGAACCACCAGAAACAAGCCAAGCTGCGGTGGCATTTTTTTCATCCATGGTTCCTCTAAAGCGAACGACAAGTCTCAATACATGCAAAGGTGGCAATGTTAACATGCCACACCAAAAGTCTGGCAGAAGTACTTCCACTCTCTTTCTTTTCAGACCTTCGCGGCGATGCGATTCATCATTTGGTCGAGGACTGCTCATGATGATCACGGCGTGTTTCACTCATAAATCCCGGCGGAGACGATGAACAGGGAGAAGAGCCAGTGCCATATCGTGAAAACTGATGTGAGGCCCTGGAGTCATCCAGCAAAAGCCTGGAGATGCCCATTTCACCACTTATGAAGTGAGCACTGCTGGGTTCAGTGAACTCGAAGCTTTGGGATGGAGAAGTGTAGCTGGACGGCTCGGAAAGGTGCAACGGCCAGGCGGAAGGATCGTCCCTTGGAGTGTGGCGGTCAGAGAGAGCTGGTGCCTTGGAAGACTGTTTCGAAGACTGTTTGGGGTGCGTCAGAGAGCTGTCAATGGACATATCAACAGCGGGCTCGAGGACCTTGCCACCACGAGCTCCACCGTTTGGATGCAAGGTAGCCTTCTCAATGCTTTGATAATTTCCTGGATACTTGTTTCGAACGCGATCTCTCAAATCGGTTGGTTGCCTATTGGACAGATGGAACCGAGTGTCACGCTGGATTTTTGTCCATGCGGGACCATAAATAGCGAGTCCCTCGAGGATCTCGCGGTCGTCGCGTTCAGTGAATGGGCGTCTTTCGCGTCTATGCGACTTTTTGAAAGGACCGTGAATGCCCAGCTCCGCGAGATCCTCAAGTTTCTTTCGATGAGCACGACTCTTCTTCTGCGCAAACGTCGCATCGTTTTGCTTATAAATCGCATCGAAATCAAATCGCGGCGAAGGGGAGTCTTCGATGAGGATGTTTTCCGAGTAAATGCCCGTCTTGGTAGCTCGGCGGCCCATCTCTTGCGATGACGCCCCTAGTGATGGCTTGCCCAAGCCTCGAAGTTCTTCAGGACAGCATGTTCTAAACCTGTCTTTCAAGTCGCCAGCGGTTCGGCGATCGAATTTAAATTCCGAATCTTCCAAGATGCTCGTCCATTTGCCCACCCCGTGGCGGTTCACGCCTAGAAGCAGGTGCTTGGTCTCTTGGTCAGACCATCTTCTACGCGGCTTGGAAGCTCGCTTCCTACTTCTGGCCGGGGACTTTTCGCTTGCGGGAGATGCAGGCCTTGGAGGGGATGTAGACCTTCGGGGAGTTGCAGATCTTATGGGAGATGCAGGCCTACGTTCGTCCATAGCTGCGTAGGCTATCTCGCTGAGGTATCTGATGTTGCTTATCTCGGTATCATAACTTGCGTTCGAAGCCATGGGCGGGAACAGGGCAGCATCCGGAGGTGGCTCGAGCAAGCCGTTGATAATGGGCGGCATCGAAGGCGCATGTTGGGCTGACCTTTGCCTCTTCATAGGCTGAGGAAGCTGAACATTTCCATGGGACTGTCGGTCTCTCTTGTTTGTAAAGGCATCATCTGATGCATCGTTCAAGTCCGGGAGGATTCGGGAGCGACTGCTTGATGGTTCGGCGGCTTCTCTGTCAAAGGCCGTGCGAGGTGGATATTGGGAGACACCGTTGGGCCGATCCGTTCGCTGTGCGCCGTCGACTTCGATAGGAGGCAATGGTCGCTCTGGTGAAGAGAGGGGGAGTAAGGAATGCAACGGAGGAAGGTCAGCATGGTGGAACAGAGACGAGGATGTTGTGCCATTGTTGTAATTGAGCAAATGAATCAGACGCGGTTCGATGGTTGCCATGACGGGCCAGACGTGCGATGAGAGGCTACTGGTTTATATTGATTCAATCGGTACGGAAAACAGCATGCGTGCATGGGCAATCCGGGTCTGGAATCCGAGGAAGCCAGAATATCGCACTCGATCGAAGATGAGACGGGAACCGGGCGCGAGGACGATATAAAGGCACATGGATCGACCAAGGCCGAGCGGGAGACATACTCGGGAACGTGTTTAGACTTTTGCATAAAGTGAGTGGCATGAAGTGGCATGAGTGGCATGCGTGCCAGTTCATTCGGTCGTGCCACCTATTCTGGCACCATGTCGGGTCGACAGCACGTGAAAGAAGGCGTCACATGCGACGAGACGGCGGCCAAAACTTGCAGCTGTCAAGGCGTTCCAGATTGAGACGATTGAGACAAGTCCTGGCCCCACCCATGGGGTCTTCGACTCAAGACTCAAGAGTCTTCATTGCTCGTGGCTGATGCTTTGCCGCCGATTGGATCCAACTTTGGCGTTGCTCCAGTTCGTGTTCGTACCACGGAGTCCTAGCGATGCGCCCGCGAAGTTACCTCATCTTTCCTCATCATCTTCCCTCATCTCATCAAACTCCGTGGCATCTTCGTCGATTGCACTTCATTAGGTTCACATCCCCAGCGTCCTGCATCCTTTCACCAGCCGCCTTGCAAACCCGACGAGCCATTCGAATTTCGCCAACTCCTTCTGTAGGACCGCCTGTACTCCATTTGTTGGCCTTAATCGCGCCATGGCATGCTCGCTGCCGACCGTCCCTCGGCTGGTCTTCACTATGGTTGAGCCCATTTCACTGTGAGTTGTCTCGCGTCGTAGTGCGCCGATGTTTGGTCACATTTGCCGCCTCCGGTCTGCAACTAGCCGCCAGACGACAGGCAACTAGTTACATCCACAGTCGCACAATAACAGTCACAGTCACGTACCAGACTGGCTTATCTCGACGTACATGATATTGGCGGCTCCCTTCCTGCAGTCCTCAGCCACTTGATCAACAAGCTGTCCTGGAAGGTGCATTATGATACATCAATATCGATGTATGTGAAGACACCACCGGTGGATTGCTAACTATCCGGGAACCTTGTTCCCCCAATAGGATTGCCGGTTTCCTCGGTGCCGTCAATGATCCTGCTTGGTTTGTCTCTGAGCAAGTCCCTCAGATAGCAGTCCAGGCAGCCACCGTCAGCGAGAATGGCATCCTTGTAGCAAGGCAGCTCGGCAATCTCTATCTTCTCATGGCGTTGGTTGGTCTGTTCGTGCTCAACACAACCTCGGAGACTCGCGTCGTACGCAGCTACCTGTGGGCGCTCTGGCTTGGGGATATTGGCCATGTGGCTCTTAGTTGCTACGGCTTAGGAACAGAGCGCATGATGAAACCATGGGGATGGAACTCTTTGGCATGGGGTAACATCGCATTCACTGTCAGTATACTCCGTGCCTAGTGCTGTTTTCTTTCCGTCTCGGCTGTCGCATTTTTTCTTTTGGCCCCTAGTCTACCGTCCGCAGCCCCATTTGCCCCATCGCCTGTTGGCGTTGCTACTCAGTGTACCGAAAAAAGTGTTATGTATGAGTTCAGTGGAGCATGCGTTAGGGTCTTAGATCATCGTGAAGCAGTTCTTTGCTAAACAAAAGAGGTATGGGACATCTGCACAGGCCTGGCTGTTTTCAATGCGCTCTGCCTACTTCCTCGGCATCTTTGGCCCAGACAAGTCAGTTGTCACCATTCGAAATAAGTTGGCCTAGTAAGCAAGCACATGTAAAGCAAAAAGCAGTGGTGACAGCCGCTACCCGGCTGAAGAATGCTGACGCGCTGAACATCGCTTTGCTACAAACTCTCGTCGGCATATTTTTTTGCGGTGGATGGTGTCCACGATAATGTATGGTCCTGGTCATTCAATGATGCAAGACTACGTGAGTATGTTGTAAGGCCGCAAGTCAATGGTGTCAGGCTTCGCAACATATGACGTCTTGATGTGTAGGTGTCTAACGAGCATGTTCATGACTGATCACATGCCTATAAATGTCAGCTTGCAGACGACACTCTGGACAAGCGTCTGGTTGTTCTCAAAAATCTTATTGAGAGGGGGATCACCTTTCTTTTTATGTACGGTGTCTTGAATAGGACGTCGGATTAGATACTGGCGGGCGATTCAATTTCATCTTCCCCCTATAAGTACAGGAAGGGGGGGATGAAATTGAATCGCCCACCAATAGATAGGTACATATTGACATTTGAATTGCAGTATGCTCGTATCCGCAGGCTCTCTGCGTGTCAAGTGTCTAGCAAGGTGCCGGTCAACTTACCTTATCCTTGTGTCCGTGCCGCTTCCCCATTCTGCCTTCAGGGCCCCCTTTGGCAGATTCGAAAGAGAGGCCTTCCTCGGCGGGCGGGGTAGTCCGTGTTTCTCGGCCTGTTGCTTGAGCAAGGAGTTGAGCAAGCCAATGAAAGCCATCTTTTTATCAGCCTCGGCAAGGCGTGTAGCTGGCGCCTGTAAATGGGGGATAGGAAATTCAAGCCGCCCAAAGCCAACTCGGGCTCTACAGGGTTAGGGTTAGGGTATCACAGGTGCATCACGTGATTTGAGCTTCAGGTCACGAACCCTCAAGGAACCTTGCTTCTGCCATCACTGGGTGTCCCCACGTCGCCTCACGTCAGCCAGCACAACCATGATCATCACACGCGCGAGGGGTCGCAGACAGACCATGTCTGGCACTGATACTACCGTAACGCCAAGAAGGTCGGCTCGACATTTGCTTGGTCCCAGTCTGGGCCCTCTCTCGACTGGATCCGGCGACGGGGGAAGTGAGTACAATGCAGATGACAGCAGAACAAGCATGGAAGAGTCGATTGACGTGGACGTTGTGGAACAAGACGGAGATGATGGAAGTGATGCAGATCATGGCAACGGAGGTAATGGCGATGACGAAGATGATGGAGATGACGGCAACGGGGTTGAAGAGGACGACGCTGCTGTCACTGAGGCGCGGGAGATCCAATACGAAACCATGACCTCTCTGCTGCCAGATCTTAAAAGAGCCACGCATGAGCTCAAACAACTCATCGATAATGGAGACGATGGCCATGGAGTCCTTGCTGCCATTCTCAAGGCAAAACGCGGCGCAAAACGCGGCGCAAAACGCGGCGCATTTCGTGCAGTCATCGAACAGCTGAACTGTTCTGCACCCCAATTTCCCTTTATCGACTTTCCATTTTTGGACAGATTTGCCGAGGGCGAAGATCCTGAAATCAACTCTATCATAAGGGCCTCTCTAGCAGCAAATCTGGTGTCTGCTCTCGATAGCATCCAGCAAATCCTCAACGACGATCCTGTGGACGTCTTGTCCACTCTCAAAGACTTGGATGTCGCGTTTCCGCAGCTCCTTATCAAATCACCAGAAGGCAGTTATTTGTCATCTCTCGCGCTCGACATTCGGACGCAGGTGTTCATTCGGACGCTCGCTGCCCAGCGTGGTGAGCCCGATGTTGCTGCGGCGATTGCCTCAGTGTTCTGCGCAAGCGATGACGACAAGGACAATTGCAGCCATGATGCCAGTACTAACGATATCGTGGGACCATTTAAGAGCCTCGGCACCGGCGAGACTGAAGAAGAGGTCAAAGAATGGGCTCTCCATAAGTTGATAACCTCCAGGACTCGGCAACTTGCCACCGTTTTCTGCAAAGACAAAGCGCATCAAGGCCTACGCAGACTTGAAGAGGACTATCCCTTGATACCTCTGCTGCAATCTGTGTACAAACGGTGCCTTGAGGAGTATCAGCTGGTGCAAGAAGCGGAGGGTCATGGTACCGCGAGTGTAGACGAGCCAGTAGACGCCCAAGAAGATATTTTCCAAGACGCACAGGGGCTTTTGCCGTCTATGCTCGATAGCCCGATCAAGATGCCCATTGTGCGCCGCTTATCTGATGTTCACAAGTAAGTCCCTGATCTCCAGGTGTCGCTTTCTTTCTCTCAACACTTGCTGACTGGCTTTTTTACATTCATCACAGGAAGAAACCTCGCTTGGACGACAGTCTCTATCAACTAGTGCGCGATATGGGCCCTCGTGTCAGGCCGCAGCGTGAACCACCTCTTGACGCATCAAGCGATTGTAGTATCGCAACCGGGATTCTACTGCAAAGGGAGGGCAAAAGGCGACTAGGTCAAGGGGTCGACGATGACCATGACGGCCACGATGACGGTCACGACGGCGACCAATGGTCTGAAACCGATGAATTTGAAACAGACGTCAGACAGAATCACAATCCAGACGCAGTCAGAGCTACAATCAAGGCCTCCAACCCGCTCCCCCCATCAAAGCGCCAAGCCCTCCCCAGCCAACACCCAGCCAGCAGCTCGATGCCGTCATCCAGTATGCCTCATCGTGCAACACTCCCTTATAGAGAGACCTCCATTTCCGCGTCCGACCGGCCCAACCTGGAGAACGTCAGAGCACAGAGAAAGCGCAACCTCCATCACGCTCGCGCCCAAGACCTCGCCCCGAACCCATCTTCCCGCCGGCGCCTCGCCACCGCGTCCCCTCCGCCTTTTCCCCCCCGCTTTCCCGCCACCACCAGGCAGCGCAATCCGTGGTCCGACGACGACTCAACCCTCCTCGTTAAGCTCATAGCGTTGGAAGGCGCGAAATGGTCCGTCATTGATCGCAAGCACGGACACCGCTTCGAGATTCCCCGCAACCAGCAGGCCTATCGCGACAGAGCACGGAACATGAAGGTCGACTTTCTCCTCGCGGACGCCGTCTTACCCCCTGGCTTCGATCTTGTGGGGCTGGGGAAAAAGGAAGAAATCAAGGTTGTGGCCGGGAGAAGGAATCCCCATAGGAAGGAGGATGACCGGGATGAGAATGGGAGGCCTATCAATACGCGTATTTAGTTGTGATGCCGGATACGTTTGTGTGTCATAGTTGCTGCGAGACGGTGCGCATTCAGACGGGCTTCATGGCGGACGATTCTGTCTTTGTCTTATCTTATATCTTAGTTTTGTTTCTGGCGTGACTCTTCCTTTCTTCTTTGTGTTTCTTTTCCTGCTCCATCTTTTTTCTCTTCATTTCTGAATATTCTTTTTCTACTCGCTCTTTTGGATACCCTAGGAGCTGCGCTTTAATGTTTGAAGAAGCCCGCTTCCTTTTTTTTTTCAGGATCGCTGAGTCGTTTGGTGGCGCAACACCACCAGGCTGAGGAAGGAATATATGTACTGAGGAGATTCAAAGAGTCTCACTACCTAGGCTCCAACCAACAAATCCAGGGATTGCATTAGAAAACATGACTTTATAGGACCTAGCCATAGTGTGCTATGTACTAGCATTATTATGAAATGGCATCGTCATGCAAGAGATGACTTGCCGACTGACACGTTCTCTTGTAAGTTATATTAGCTGGTGACAGATACCCCCGCGCCAAAGTCCGTCGCGCCAATCCAGTCAAAATGGATTCCAAATTCCCGCTCATGTCTCCTTTTTAGGTAGTTGACTACTTAATCCAAGTGCGTTACGCGTATACACTGGTGTACAGTGCACACTGTAGCGCCTCCATGTCAACATGATCGATAGACGTCAGCAGCAGCTGAGTCAACCTTCTCTCTTACCTCGTCTCTTTTCTTTGGGGGCGATGTACAGAAGTCTTCGTTGTGGGTGCTGGAACGAGCTCCAAGAGTTCTCCCAATACCGCTGTGTGATGGCGAAACAAGGCCGGACGAGTCACGACGAACCGGTCAAATACTTGTACGCGACGATCGAAAAGGGTTTTTTTTTCGACAAGTTTGGTATGAGGACGACGTTGCCAGCAGAGCTCGGACGGTACTTGCACGGAGCTGGATTTCACGATATCCATTGCCAAAATCGTCAAGGCGCCTATCGGGCCATGGGCCAAGAATAGAACGAGGCGTGTTGTTGGTGCGTACCAAAGAAGGATGGCCATCATGGAATTTCTGCCCTTGTTGGGGGCCGGGGTACACACCTGTTTCAACTTTCGTGCTTTGTAAACGCCAGAGGCAGATAACGATGTGGCCGTTGTCATGGCCTGGAAGGGCCTGAATGACCTCGATGTGCATCGTTACTCTACTTATTATTTCTGGTACACGCAGAAGCCGGTATCGTCAAGAGAAGAACAACATGTTGTTTGAGCTTGGCTCAGGCTGTCTTGACTGGCAAGAACTTGGCGTAAAGACGGTCTTATTTTGGCGGCAGCAGCAGCTGGATTATGTATGCTCTGTATTATGTTCTCCTCGATGTTTGTGTCTGTAGAAGGGCATGGCATCAGTCAGAGTAGACCTTTCCCAGACAGGACAAAATTCTGAGCGACGAGATGTCAAGACAAGATATCAACAACTTCGCTACCACAGGCTAGTTTCAGTCAACTAGAATCCATACACAACTCTCAATTCCTCCCAGGGACCAGGGGCCCTGGGCTCCCAGCACAGACCCAAACACTCTTCTCTTCGAGCATCCATCCCTTCTTTCCTGAGCTTCTTCCCCCTCCCGCATTTACAACGTCCGCCCAGCGGCAGCTACAGTAACAAAGTCTGACATCTCAGAGAACAACTGACGCTCATTATCAGATGTAAGGGTCCGTTTTCGAGTATAGCTCTTCTCGTCAGTCTGACTCCTCGTGGCATGGTTTACCCATGTGCCCCCCTATCGACCTTCTCTTCATTTTGAAGTTGCCAAACTTATCAGAACCACGCTTTTTGAGAGCACAATGTTGGAGAGACAAAGAAAAAAGATGAAAAAGAAAGAAAAAAGGACAAAACGATGAGAAAGTACGCGTGGTTTGTCATGTAAATAAATCGACAACCGAAAGGGCTTGCTTGGCAGTGAAAGAAGCAAGCAAGCAAAATAGAATGATAGAATCAACTTCAAGAAGAAGTATCGGACGACGGAGGGTATCAACATAACGGTCGTTCATACGGCCCGTGCAGCCTGCGCATTCTGCATGTCCTTGTAACCACGTGTGTGTCAAGGTCTCAAGCAAGCGTAGAAGACCCGAGGCCCAGCCCACACTGTACTGTGAGACAAATATGGCATCACCTGTAATCGGCATAACAAGTGTGAGACAGACCTGAGACAGACTTGGCCGAATCCTCGTTGCTGCAGGATTCACTGATCAGGCTGCAGCATAATAGCTAAACGGCGTACCATAGAAGGAAAATAATCAACAGAAAAAGAAAGAAGGCGGTAGAAAGATAGATTCTGCAAAAGCTGCAAGCATAAACAATAAAATAAAAGAATAATCAGAAAGGCTACTGTCGGCTGGAAAAAGCAACAAGCATTGTGAACACTGAAGAGGATATGTAGGTACTTTTTCTGACCAAGGTCGCAGCC
Organism: Claviceps cyperi; assembly: GCA_018360075.1. Classification (NCBI taxonomy): domain Eukaryota; kingdom Fungi; phylum Ascomycota; class Sordariomycetes; order Hypocreales; family Clavicipitaceae; genus Claviceps; species Claviceps cyperi. Next base: position 15,250 of record SRPQ01000411.1, read on the forward strand.
AAAGTGGGCGGTGCACCTCGGAAGTTTTTCAGGAGTGTCGTAATTTGTGAAGAGACAAGTTGAGCTAATGCAAGGCGACTGTAGACTGAAGTCGCGTCAGTCTACTTACTTGTGCATGAATGCCATGCATTCGGAAGCGCGACGCGGAATCGCAGACTTTATATGCAGCGGTACGACACGTTTCTCAACTTGAGCCGACTCGTTCTCCATCCTTCATACCACTGATCACGACTCGCCTCGCGCAATTCGCCACGCCATTCCGAGAAAATAGACTCCTTCAAGCGCGTGAAATCACAGTGCTCGTCATTGTAAGGATCGGCGAACCCCCAGGGGAAATGGCGTCCAATGACCGCGGGCTCGTACACATCAGGACTCAAGATGGAGAAGGGCAGCAACGGGATTTCGTCCTCTTTGTTGTCCTCTTGCGCCAGAGTGTGATGGCGGACACTTTGGCCGGACACCCGTTTATTGACTGGAGGTGATGGCATTGACGGGTTCAACTGCTTCTTGCCGTCATGGTAGACCGAATCGTCATCCTCCTCTTCTCTTTCTTCTGTGATCTTGTTGCTCGTGCTGTCGAAGTCGTCTTCCAAGCCCAGAGCCTCGAGCGGGTCCAGATCCGCCTGCTTGATACTGTTCCAGACAAATTTCTTGAGCACGTTCATATGTTTCGTGGTGATGGTATCTGCTTTGGAGATGACAGGAATGACGGTTGTTTTCCGGGAAAGACTTCGCAAGACTTGGAGGTCGAGGGTCTCGTCGAGTGCACCCGATAAGTTGCCACGCATATCATACGCTCGAGTCCCAAAAGGACCGCCGTGTTCGCTCTGTCGAGATGCTGCTATGGTGCGGTCAAGTCGTGCAGGGTCCAAGATCAAGAAAACGACGTGGATGTGAGTATCTTGGGCGCCAGGAGAGCGGATGACCTTCATCTCTTCGGCGAAAGTGTCTTCGAACTTGCTCTCGAGGAAAGCAGTGAGTTCTCTGAGCTGAAGGTCAACCAGGTTCTTCTCTAATCCTTCCGAATCCCACAATGTCAAGCCGATGCGCTCATTTTCGATTTCTGTCTCCAAAAAGTGCGGAACAAAATTGCCCGAAGCCGGAGGGGGGAGTCGGAAGTCATCCTCTTCCACTTTTCTGGATCGCTTCTTGGGAGGCAATGCAAGCGCAGCCTTGAGGAATTCGAGAAAAGATGTCTTCCCAGAGCCACGGCTTCCAATCACCAGGAGGTTGAACGGAGTGGGATCTTTTCTTCTGCGGACCCTTCTAGGGCTATTGACGGTGCTGACGGCACTGCTGGCATAGCTGTACCGCCCACGGTTCGTCATGCTCTCTGTCCTGGCGTACGGATCGAACTTGCTGCTATTGTTGGGAATGGGAGGCACCGGAGGAGCGTCACTGGAGACGTAATTTCGAGGCTCAGTCGAGGCGTGAACGTAACCACCAACAGAGTCGGATCGCGAAAGGCTGTATGTGGGCTGGGTAGGCTGAAGTTCCTGAGGAAACGTATTTGATAGCTGCTCGGTATTGTTGGCAAATTCAGGCAGCTTGGGCGGCACGCGCATGGCAGCTTGACGCTGACGCTCCAGCTCGGCTTCCCTAAGGGCCTGAGCCTTCCTGCCGCCTCTGCCCACATCACCGCTTTTGGTTCTTCGAAGCAACATGATGATGCTAGAGCGTCGAGAACGATGCTCGGTCATAACAGATATCGACACGAGAAGTGGTTTTCGACCGACCGACGATGCGATCGAAGAAGGAGCTCGGCGCGTTCAAGATGACTGAAGGATAACGGTTAGAGAATCATCGCCCACCACGAATGCAAATGGGGATCGACACCAAAGGCCACCGCGAGTGCAGGTCCACGAAGTTAGATATGGGACCCAAGACGGCAGAACAGGGTCCAGGGGTCAAATGAAAACGTCCAGCAATGTACGGACTACGGAGTATACCTACATACCTGGGCGTGACGTGAAGCACAGCACCACGGGGGGTAGATATTAAAGGCGCTTTGCTTTGGAATCCCCAAATGGCCTTTCTCGTCAGGATTGCCTCAAGTAAGCGTAAGTAAGTTTTGTACTCCGTTTCTCGCGTGACCATCAGCCCGCCAGACTAGAGCTCGGTACGGAAAGATGGCGGATGCTACGGTGTGGACGTAGAGGCTAAATACGAGACGCTCCAGTTTAGAAGAATGAATGAAAAGCGACCAGCCCAGATGAAGGCACCGGGCCGCTTAGATGGGGAAGATAAAATGAGCAGGAATGCAGGGGATCGCTCGTTTGTAGGTACATATGCTTGTTGCGAACTCTTTTATGCCGCGCGTGAAGAAAGCCCTGCTGCAGTCGAGTTGTGCCAGGAAAGCAGAGAAGAATCAAAACAATGCAATGAATTTGAAAAGGGCGCTGCAGCCTGATGGATGGAATACGTCCAGACACGTTAGACGATCAGAACAAAAGTGATTGGCCGGGAGAGGCAAATCGGCTCAGTTGGATGCATGATGTTCATCGTCAGGGCAATGCATAGGTCCGTATGTAGGTACTCTGTACGTACTCTGTCTGTACCGTTTACGGAGGCGTGCATTGCATCAAACCGAAACCGTGGGGGATGATCTGAGACAGCCATACATACCTACCTGATTTCAAGGGCGCACTAACCCTGGTCGTGTAACCCAAGCCGGGGTGTGATGTGGACGGAGTACTCCGTACATACTTCTACAAGATACCTGTAACCTATGCACTCCATACGTAGCACTAAAAAGTTGAAAACGGCCACTTGCGCCCGTTACATACATAATTGAGCCTCAGGCTTGACAAAAACTGACTAAGCGATTTGAATGAACCTTTCTCTGTTCATACTTCATCGTGTGCCAGATAAACAAAGAAAATACGGAGTAGAATAATGCCAGCTCTTCCTGAAGGGCATCGTGAGACAAGACCTCTTTCTCGTGGTCATCGAAAAGGACTTTGCCAGAACTGTTGGTCCTTGCTCCGTTTTCAGTCAACCACCCTATTACCCGCACGCAGTTCTGTTATTAGTCATCGCTCTCTCACATTTTTCTTGTGAGATGTTGTTGCTGCTTGTTGAGACACCTTTTGTGACCAAGGGACGCTTTCTGTGGAGCTGTCGTGTCAGTCTGGATTTTGCATGTTTCTCTTGCCGTTCTTTAGTTACACTCCGTTCTGTTGGGTTCCTAGGCATCTGGAGAGATCGCATGAGACATCCGAAGTTCAACACATCGGAGGCCAGTTTGGGCATTTGGCTGAAAGGGTTGAGGGAGCCCACTGAGGATAGAAAGGAGAGAGAGGAAGGGTGTGGGGTTTTGATCATGCTTTAGGACTTAGTTCCTGTTGTGCGGATAGTGAATTTAGTCTGATTCTATCTTCTCTTTTGAGTCTGGTGGATCGTGTCAGATCTATCAGCCATTCTTCTCTTGTCCTTTCCCAGTGAGCTGAGGTTCTGTTCCTTGTCCGTCTGGACACCCCCGTTGGACTTTGATCCGGGTCTCCACCTTTTCGGCCCTTTCGACGTCCCATATTTTCTGTCATAGAACAACTGTGGACGCAGCGCTTATCGTCCAAGTCGGTATGTACACCCCAGACATGTGGTGGCTGAAGAAGAGTCAACACTTGTATTCATGAGCGCGTTGAAGGATAGTTTGTATGTGCATTTGTCAAAGGAGCGTGTGCTCTAGCAATACAAAATGAGCTACATAGAACACCCGGCTGAGCGGGCGCTTTGAACGAGTGGCGTGAAATCTAGGCATGACAACAGTTGACAGTGAGTGTCTATGAACGAGTGGCGCGAAACTTGAGGCATTGAGCATTGCGAAACTCATCGACTTGCAAAGAGAATGCACAATGTCTCAAACCCTGGAGGCCGCGTGTGGCGTTGGGGCTTGCAAACTACGGAGTATGTACAGTAGGTATGTACCAGACCTACTCCGTATCACCACATGTTTTTATGTTTTCCTTATTCTCCTTTCCTTTCATCCCCTTGTTTCCCCCCCCTTTTTCCCTTCTCTTTCCCCGCGGCCGGCTCCGATTTCACCAACAAAGCGGAGAGAGCTCTGCAGAGCCATGCCATGGGCATGGATCCGGCACTACCTCCTGTTCAATACGTGCGTAAGCCCATGGAACGCGTTATTTTATATGTACATCCTCACATACTCCGTACATGTTCAGCGAATTCTGCAAACGGCGGACTCACCCCATTCTTTACTCCTCATTCTTGTGGTTATTCACAACCGATCTAGCCCTCTGGTTTGACGCCAGCGCGTCATTCTTGTTGGGATAGTCTCGTGTCGCGACAATGTTGTACGAAGGGCCATGTCGGCCCTTCTTGCACGTGAACTCGTGGTCGGACCACGCACCAAACTCATGAACTAACTTGTCCAAGGTCTCTTGGCTCTTGACCTTCGTCTGGAACTGCCAGGACTGGTGGGTGCGAACAATCGTTGTGTGGCCGTGTTGGTCGGTCTGTGGGTGGGTGTAGTAGGAGGCCACGTTGAACTTGCCCGTCACCTCGGCCAGCGTGACGCTTGCCAAGACTGCGAGAGCGGCGAAGAAGAAGAGTTTGATGGCGAACATCTTGGGTGCGTGTGTTGAGATTTTGCTTTCTTTGCTTGTCTTGGTTCAAGTGATTGCTGTGCGTATCTTTTCCTTTTTTTGAGCGGTCAACCTCGCGTCTTTTATAGGCGAAGTTGTTCATACGACGACTCGTTATTTTGGGCTTTATGTCTTGACATGATGAGATTTTAATGCATCCTTGTATTGTAATCACGGTCTTTCTCAAGATATATTCCCTCAATGCGCCTGCAGTCAGCTGATGCTTTATCCACCACCAAGAGTAAGACGAAAATGACTCTGTCGCGATGGACATGTCCCCGCGTGCTATTGCAACCCATAAGCATTCCATCGTTGCATCCTTGGCGTTTTTTTCAATAATCTGAGATCTCTCCTGTCTCGTGATTTGCTGCTCCCGGTCTGGGAAGCCCATTTTCCAGAGAACGAGGTGAAACCTGGAAGAGATAACAAAAGTAGGCCGAAAATAGTATGTAAACCTTGATTGCTGATGAACATGAGCGCTGAGTAGCTAGACGACCAAAGTTAGCAACTGTCAAGAACAGGTCAGCACTGAGCAAACCTATAACCGGAAACATGGATATGTATTATGATATAGACATTAGAAACAACAAGCCCGCTATTTCGACACGCAATATACTGTATACATCTTAAAAGCCTTGATCCAAAAGAAGGAGAAGACTTTTGTGTCGGAATCGCTGACCAAGGCATCAGTGTCACATGATCGGATGCACCAATGTGGTGCGTTGCGTGAGTACGTCGCTACGCTCATTGGCTGCAGCTGTCGCAATATTGTAGAATAAAGGGCTTCCCCCCGTTATCCCCTCTTGCCTCACTTCCTAGTCTAGACATGAACAAGAACAAACAAGACGAGAAGTAACGTACAACGTAAGACAAATGAGACAAACTGCGCGCCAGGTACGATTGGCGTCAGGTACAACCCACAATTTGTACCCCTTAATTTAATTCCGTTGTACCCCGCGCTAAAAGACAGTGCATGCAAGCTCCTCAAATTCTTCGCACCGTCATAACATTCAACGACGCGCCACACAAAAATCAACAACGGCCAGCCACCCACAAGTTAC
>SRPQ01000412.1:0-20896 GCA_018360075.1 Claviceps cyperi
AAAAGAGTCCTGAAATTGTGGAGCATTTTGGCAAAAACAGTTCGCCGAGTAAATTTATACAGTTCGCGGAGTAACACTCTATACATAATACCTAGTGGGTGTCCTTTTCAAAAACGTTAACTACATACCCTGCGACAAATTCTTTTGACGATCCAGCCAACCAGTCTATCATCATTCAAACAGGAATCGCCCGAGCGACGTTCGAGCGACAACCAGAACCTCGAGCCCATCATAATAATAAACCCATTAGAAGCGCCAAGAATACATGTCCATTGTCTGTTACTTCGCATTGTGATAGTTCAGGCTTGTACCGCGCATCCTAGATCATTGTATTGTAGGTGCCAGTCGTGTAATCAGGAACCTATGCATTGCGCATTCTTTCAATTTCACTGTATGAGCTGTATTTCATGCAATACATGACCATTATTCTGCATTCAGCGTCCCCAGAAAGAGAAATGGAAGTAAGATGACGGCGCTGAACTTGGAAGAGCTCCCCGTGATCCGTGTGCGCCCTTTCTGAGGCTTTACCGTGACTCTTGAGCGCGCCTTGCGAGCGACAGGTGGCGTCGTGGGCTGTGTTTGGCTGGAGAACAAAGACCTTTCGAAACACCCACAGAGGGTGGCCGTCTTTCCCTGACAATGCTAGTGTTGGTATTGATGCCGTGAGAAGTATCTTATTCCCGAGTCCTCAACTCTCTATCGCCTAGTCTCCTGCTCATCTGGATTCTTATAAAGGAGTGCTTGGCCTGATCACCGGACTTGACTCGATGCTTGGAAATCTTATTTTCCAGGTCAGCAACTCACAGTCCGTAGACAAGATCTTTTCGTCATGGCAATTGTCAAGGCTCTTTTATTTCTCGGTGTTGCGTCTAGCAATGTAAGTCTTTTCTCCATCTTGTCGAAGAACCTTGGTGTTGCACTTGTCACTGGTTCGTGCTGTATAGGCCCCTATATACCCTGCGATAACTGTCAACTGTTTTTTTCTCGAAACTTTGAAGAATGAGTTAAAGGAAAAAGGGTGCAAAGACGATAAAAAGTGCTAGAAGTAGCACGCAAGCTGACTCTAAGTCTCAACGGTCAACAAGGTCTTCGCCATCGAAGCCCCTATTCCCGGATACGACGTTGAAACGCTCGACCGGAACGTCCACCTCGACCCTCGAGACAATGGCGACAGTGGAAACTCTCCCATCACTTTGAGTGGCACAATCGAAAAATGGACCTCCAAATCGAAGAAGCTAAACCCCCGGTGGGCTCGAGACTTGGAGATAAGGAAGCCCCTCCCCGATGACAAAAAGCGCGATACGGCGATGTCGGCCCGAGAATGGCCAAGCGTAGTCGATTGCATCGATGACCTCGAGCATCGATGGTATACCGCGAGCTTAAGGTTTATTCGAGAGGGATTTGACTATCTAATGAAGCATTCTGGCCAGCCGAAGCTTGGTCCCGGGCCCGAAAAATGCGAAAGGGTTAGTTGTTCGTACCACGCCTCCATATGGTGGTGCAATAAGGTAAGCGTTTCTCTTCCCTTTCTGAAATTCTGTTCTCCCGTCAAGCGTTAGTTGGCTTGTGTCCCACTGTCCCATACTTCATTATCGTCATACTCTGTATCTTACTTTTCCTCTCCACCGTCTTTTTGATGGGAGATAGGGTTAAGGAAGAGTGTTTCTCCAATCCCGCCTTTAGAGCAGCATACAGACTCTTTGAAGAACATTTTTGCATGTTCCTGATGCTAATACTTTTTATTCTTTTCTTCTTTGGTTTTGTCCAACATATAGAACTCCGAGCCCCTTGAATTACCAAGCTTCAAGGAAATTGTCAGGATCGCACGCACCATTCTCGATGACTGTGTTAAGTATGACTCAGACAGTGCAGAATTGGATATGGTGGGCGGCCAGGCTTTTATGACAAATTGGAGCGTTATCATTCGGACGGATAATAAGAATTGTTGAGGCTTGACATTTTGAACTAAAGTCGCGAGCAAAAATCCGACGGAGTCACAGTACAGTACTGGGTAGATTTGGCAGCTCGCTAGTTATTTTGAACATAATACATTGACTCGACCCCGTCTGTACCCATAGCTTGAACTGAACTGAATTGTGATGGACTGGCGTATGTCAAGGCCCAAAGAGTTTAAGAGTCGAACAGCGTCGATGAGCGCCGTTCTTATTTTTGAAGAAGACGAACGAAAGCAATTCCCTCCGCGCTCCCTTAGCTAATAACTATAGACCAAAGACTAGCATCATATTTCCTCGTAGACTTAGAGAGCCTTTTGTCTTCTCCCGAAATCCGCCACCAACAAGGTGCCTTGTCTCTCATCAACAAACCACAGACATGCAATGATGCATGACTGCCACTTGGACTCGGCACTTTTTTACATAAGTCGAAGGCCCACAGAGATGCTAGCTTCCGGTAAGGAATTCTAATTTCTTGCGCTGAGGGGCCCGTCTGATGATGGCTTTTCAATGTTCAATCGTCGTCCAGAATTCGACTGATATCTCCGTTTGTGATAGGGTCCAAATACGAACGTGGAACTGATGAACATTGAATGTCAATTCCGGGCGCAAAATCGACATGACTCTACGTTAGATTTCGAGAGGTATTTACATTCTGCCTCTGAGCCCTCGGGAGCCTACGTCTTTGGAAGAAATTAAGACAGACAGAGGTCTCTGACGTCTGGACTCTGGAGAGTTCTCCGTTCTGATCCTTCGCTTCTCGCTCCTGACTTCCGCAATGTGACTATATTATGTAACACTGTTGCAGTCTCAATCTCTGCGCTCTGACGCTCGTGACTCCTGCAATACCGCCTCTTAAGACTGACTGTCTTAGTCTGTCACATCTGAGGCTCTGTCTCATGAGGTGTCCCTATGCGCTACCCTAGCACTGAGGTGCAAGTGTGCTCACACGTGCGGCACCGGTCGACGGTCATGTTCGAATCCCGATGCGGCCGATGTCTCGAATTGCTCGAATCTATAGGTTCACAATGTGATCTGATGAAATATCATCATTTGATGGATTCTGATCACGTTTGGTCCAGGGTTCATGAACGGCGGCCTCGACCACTTATAAACACCTTCAAAACATATGGTTTTGATCTCTATATGACAGCAAGAACAACGCTCACAGCACACGGTGCGATATCAAACATCTGATTTGGCCTTCTTTCGTCTCAGAAATGGCTTCTTTAGTAGTTCAATGAGGTCCGCAAGGAATTACACGTTTGCAGCACTTGCGTTTTCATGGCAGACATAGAGAAGATACTCAAGAATACCCTACAAAAAGCTCTTTCCAGACACATAGTAACAGCTATCTATGCCTTGGGCTTGGGCACATTGATGTCTGTGTTCGGGCTCGAATTGTTAAGCATTGTCAGGACCGGCCCGAGATAGCCACTAATAGAGCCGTCGATGATACATCATAAAAAGCCTACGGCCAACAGACGTGAATGTGTCTCAGGAATATATGTTGCTGCATGTCTGGAGAGAGCTTGAAGAGGGTGCTTTTGAGTGCCTTCTCCATGTCTTTCATGACATAACAAGGGCTACAAATGTGTTATTCTTCACGGACCTCACTAACTTCGAAAGAAGCCATTCGCAGGTTTCTTGTGTTTGAGACGAAAGAAAGCCGAAGCTATATTCATTATTGTATCGTGCGCGGTGAGAGTCGCCATTGCTGCTAGGCAGAGATCGAAACGATTCGTTCGGAAGGTGTTGTCGATCCCGATGACATTCGGAAACGCCTTCCTCCATTCGATGCATTGGCGCGTGGTCCAAAACACATCTTGAAGTCGATTTTTGCGGTAGTATCTGATGCTAAGGGGATGGCCCTCTTCCTTCGAGGGTTTCACGAAGTGTTGTGTGGCGGAGTATATTCCGAAAAGTTTCTTGAGGCAGTCCCGTGCGTGCGTCGCTAATATCCCTCGCAGTAATGGCAATCTCGGGGTACTAGCGCTGCATGAGTTCAACGACCTCACGGACTGGAAGGCTCTGTATCGCACATATCGAGGCAAGCGGATTCGTTGCTCCGCTGTGCGCACGGTGGCGGCGAAGAAGAAGATGAGCCGCAGGAAATGTTGAGGCACGGTGACGGTGACGGCTTTGTCCGACTATGACAGAGTATGCCTTATGTAGTACCCAAGTGTCGCTATTTCCTTTTTGGCAGCTCGCACAAAGGATGAACAGGTGACAAAGATGCCTCGTCGTTGGCTGACGGGTTTCAGTAGATGAAGAGGATGTTCGGCTGCCACGGTCGCAATCGATCCGATAATAGGTTGGCTGCATCTGCCCGTTGATCTCGTGAAAGTTACTGGACAACGCTTCATGAAAGTAGCACCTTCACTAGCAACGCATCTGAGAAGAAGGCAAGAAAGCAAGAAGCTCGTCAATCGTTCCGAACCGAGGCGAAGGAGGGAAATATGGATTGGCTCGCCCACGAAGTGTTCGGCCATCGCTGCGCCGTGCAGAACTACCACATTGTTGTACAATTGGGTATAGGGTTAGAACGACAAAATGGAAATAATGAGGCCGTGGAGCTTATTTAAATTGTGTTGTTGATGCGTTGATGGCTTGCGTTGTTGATGTGACCGGTGAACGGAGGGAAGTTCTACACTTTGTTTTCGCATTGTGTCACAAAGTTACAACACAGCAGTGACAGCACGCAGCACAGGCTACAGGACAATGTACCCAGTACATCACGTGATGTCTATCTGCATCTCACTCTTTCCATCTCGGGAGTCAGGAATAGTATCATCTCAGAATCGCCATACTTATTTTGGGGTCGAGAATGGCTGCGATACCTTGCCTGGGAATTATTCCTTGGGCTTAGTTTGATCGGAGTTGTTTTTGGCCAATCCTTCTTTCGCGATGAGAGTTCGAAACTTCGAGTTTGAAGGTTGTCTCATTTAGGTCTCTCACATTGTTTGTTGGATGCACAGGCGAAAGCGGCAGTTGGGGTGTGGCCTAGTAAAACTGCCTTTGGGGCGTTGACGTATCAAAAGTGCGTCATGCTCCCAGTTCAACTCCAGCGCTGCCTGCGGCGACCTCACCCGCTACAACGCAACAGCCGCCTCCTCAGCTCAGATGCGTTCGCACATCAAAGCGTCAAACTGCCAGAGAACCGTTCCGAGTCGTCCTCATCTGTTTGCCCCGAAGGGCCTGTGGTCGAATACAAGTACGGACCAGTTCCACATAGCACCCAACAAGACACACGGACAATCAGTCACACGGACAATCAGTCACACGGACAATCAGTCACGTCAGCAACTCCGTGACAAGTTGCAGAGTTCTGGGTGACAGGTCATATCATCAATGCAGAAGCGAGCTTCGGCCCCGTTCAGATCTCTACAAGAAAGGATTATTCTGTACACTCGACCTGTCCGTATAACAAACGTCGGTCTTGGTCGCACAGCCATATGAGAACGCACCGTGGCACTCGTTTGCTACGAACAAAGCTCTCGCGAGGCTCGAGCTACGGCACGTCCTGACAAAGATGATTGCACTTCTTTGACGGTTGGACCTCACTGAATCAACACGCAGCTCTTGGGTATGAGCGCGTTTTCTGAATGGTAAGGACATCCCGCAGCAGCGAATGATCGCGTTACAGAGGTCAGCGGCACTCGTTCGGCAAAGAACCTTGCGAAGCACTTCGCGAGATGGTCGCCGGTAAAATATGGAAGACATCATCGGTTGCATGGAATACATTGTCCATAACGCCACTTACAACGAGCGAACGACATGTGTATAAAGATACCTCAGCATCATAGCCTTGAACCGGCATACGGAGAGCGGGATGCAATTGACAACGATTCTCGCCTACATTGCTGCGGCCATGTCCTTAATTTGGCTCGCCTTACGTTCCTGTGCGGCGGTCACTTTGAAGCGTTTTGAACAAACGTCGGAAAGCCTCAATGGCGATGATCACAGCGACCACTTCCCACTGGCGCCGCCGCGGACCGATTGATTACCTAGTCACACAACCACTCCCAGACGGGTGCGCCGCTTTTCAAATACACCGTCCCTGAAGCGAGGGAATACGACGAAGATATTTTACTCGTCCTAGAGGCTGACAGCTCATGCTGAACAACGATACGCGATGGAAGTCCCCTTGTATCGTCATCAAGAGGACAGCCGGCTTTCGTGGAGCGGGAACAAATCATATTCATTCCATGAACCCGTGTCAATAATTTGAACCTGATCCCACCGTTCAGGTCCCCAAGAAATACTCACTACCTACATGTCCAAGTCTCCAGACTGGCTGTCACGTGGTGGAACCGTGGGATGTTCTCGCGCCTCTACTGAGCAAACTTGACGAACGCCAGATTGGGCCGGAATGGGCCCGATCAGACAGTCTCGGTATCCTCTGGGTCCCTGAGAGTCCGTCCTTGGCGTTGGATACGCACTTGAACACATGGAGCAGTGCAGCAAGTTTCATGGAGCCCCAGCCAACCTGGCTATCATCAGTCAAACAATGATCAGACCACAGACCACGTTCAAGCGGCGTGAAGAACCTCATACTTGCCACGAGTGGATTCTTACTCTTGAACAGGTCGGAGCGGCTAACGATAAACATTTTTTGCGAAGCATGTCTGAAACACAACAAACAAGAAGAAAGGCAAAGTTTCTTCACAGAAGAGAATCAGCTTCTTCACATAACAGCAGTTTTCCTTTATTCTTGATTGTGCAGGCTGTCCCAGATTCTAGCAGTGAAGGTGTCAACCCTAAGCTAACCCTAAGTAACCCTAAGCTAACCCTAAAACCCTAAGATAAGGCACTTGCACGATGCGCATCGCCGCACTTCTTTTGTGCCATCCGTATGAGCCGCTCTTCATGCAGATCATGACCAAGGCAACGAGCCTTCTTCAGAACGAGCAAAAGAAATTAGGGGCCAGAGCCCAGGGGGTTTTGGCGCTGAGCGCTGATTTTGTCGCACTGAATCGACAAGAGCTTGCCGAGCAGCGGTGCTCTGTGGTACCGCGTACGTGTGCGCATATGAGCGCAAGTCGCGCAACAGGAGCCATTGTGGGTAGCGTTACACTGTACACACAAAGGCCCAAGGGTATCTTTGGTCACCTATAGGCTATGATAATCTTACCCGGACAACGCTAGTGTTGTATCGATTGATTAGAGTTGTGTTAGTGAGAGATACCTTCTCCAGACTCCTGAGCCCGACGATTTCTAGCTAGTAGCGCACAGTCTAGATCTCATCTGACTTCTTATAAAGAGGTACGTGGCCTGATCCTCGGACTTGACTAGATGCTTGAGAAATATATATTTCCCACATCGCAAACTTTTGACTCACAATCCGTCAACAAGATCTTTTCACCATGGCAATTGTCAAGGCTCTTTTGTTTCTCACTGCTGTATCTAGCAAGGTAAGTTTTGTTTCTATCTTAAAACTTGGTGAAGAGCACTTCGATGCCTTAGTGATGGGGGCCCGAGGGAAAGAGGGAAAATATTAGAGGAATGAATACAAAGAGTCAAGGAAAAAAAAGACAAGAGGACCTAAAGAGGGGTAGGAAAAGGAATGAGATTAAAAGGGGATAAACGAAACCATACTAGAAGTGGCATCAAAGCTGACTCTGACCAAGGTTTTCGCCATCGAAGCTCCCATTTCCGACTACGGCGTCGAACCGCTCTCCTGGAACATTCACCTTGACCCTCGCGACAACCCAATCACTTTGAGCGGCACAATTGAAGAAGTGATCTCCGAAGCCAAGAAGCTGAACCCCCGATGGGCCCAAGACTTGGAGAAGAGAAAGCCTCTCCCCGATGACGACGCGCCCTGGCGGGATAGTGTCTGGGTACCCAGTGTCATGTGCACCAATTCCGGTGTGTGGAAACCGGCGAGAGCGGACCGCATTCGAGAAGGAATCGACTATCTGTCGAAGATTTCGGCCAAGCTGACGCTTGGTCCCGGGCCCGGAAAGTGCTCGAGGGTCAGCTGCTCTTACAAGAGCGCCATTTGGTGGTGCAATGATGTAGGCCTTCTTTCTCCTTTTATATTTTGCCGGCCGTCTTTCATTCCTCGTTTGCAGACTCAAATGCCCCAGTCTGTTTCCATTTACCTCTTCGCATTCCTTTCTAGATGAGAGATAGCGTTGAGAATCAGCCTTTTTCCATGGCATGATGCATCCTTCACTGCCATCCAGAGTGGCATACAAGTAACAAATCCGTGAGAACCTTCGTTACATTTCAGCTGATGCTAATAATGTCCTTCTTCTCTTTGACTCTCACCCACCTTTATAGAGAATGATAGAGCTTAAACTGAACAGCTTTGATCCGATTACCAGCGCCGCCCGCGCCATCCTGAAAGATTGTAGCAAGCATGGCACCGTTTGCGGCCAGGCTGATATGCCGCCCGAATGGCAAGTCATCGTTCGGCAGGATATGGATAACTGCTGAGAATTTGACACTTTGGAGAATATTTTCTGGGTCTTTGGGCTCATCGATCAATGTACTCTGATGATCCCAGTGCCCACGAAGTTGGGTCAAGTCCATAAACCGGTGTCAGGAACATCGGCACACCTGGAGCTTGTGGGTCCAAATGTTGAAGCATTTGTTGATGTCTGTCATTGTCTACTGCATAGACCGCAGACTTCCTTCCAAGCTTGCGAAACTATTCGCTAAACAGACACTGCAAGGTATCGATTTCCTCGCGGCCAACAATATTGGGCATGGGGGGTAAGGCCTGTACATCCCAGCCACTTTCTTAGCATATTAATTTGGCCTACCTTATAGATTTACACACTGGAAATCTCGCTATAGTCGTGCCCGGCCTTGATTCTCTCAACGAAGAAGACTTAATTTCCAAGCTGCTTAATTTAAGAACTTTATATTCGTCACGCCAAGGACGTCGCTGCATGAAGCGACCGCAGCCACTTCGGTCAATGTGCACTGCCACGCCTTGATTGCGTGGACCACTAGTCTCTGGAGGCCAGCTAGCATTTTGAGTCTCAACCTCGATAATGATATGTAATAATATCGTCATAATCCTCCTAGACGGTAGAATCTAGATGATGTGAGGGAGATTGGCATTGTTGTTCTGAATGTGTAGCCCATGGGTTGAAACCACTTCCGGGGACCGGATTGTAGATAGTTGGCAATTGTACCAATCTGGCCCCGCATAAAACCGCAAAAAGCCTCCTCACACTACGTCGCGGCGCGTCGCGACCATGCACCTCTATCCTCTTGTGGCGGCTGCGCCCCCCTGTGCAATTTGCAGCATGGGCCCTGTTCGGCTGTTCCTGTGTGTGGGGAATCGGATATCCCTACCGACCCGACCAAAAGGTCAGAACACTAAGCTGATGAGAACCAGCTTAGTGCGGGATATATAGGTACAGTGCGCGGACAGAGCGGTTACGGGTGAGTGCCTGTGCTTGTGCATGTCTCGTTTTAATTTTAAAACTTCCGCTCGAACGACGACGTTATTTCAATCCTGCCTTGGGGAAATCGTGCTCAAAATAAATTTATCACGCACTGAATTGGTTCGACCCGACTTTCATGTTACGTACATACATATAGCTGTTTCCGTGAAGATGACGCGTTTATTCCGTATGCGTCCTGCAACAATGTGATTACGTACCTCTCGGTGCATACATACGTACGAAGTACATAGCGGTTCCGCTGACTTCCCCAGGACCTCTTCCGTCGGGATGAGGCATGTGGCATAAATTCATAGAGTACATACCGTACGGAGTATAAACTGGGAACTTCCACCTACATACATACCATTGAGCACGGATTGTTTCGGGTGCCTCTTCTTAAGACGAGCACGCGTCCATACCAGGTATCCATCATATGCCGCTCATATCCACCTGCGTGCGTTACGCAATGTTCAACTCTTACGCATGGGTGACGACTCACGAGTTTAACTCTTTCCTTCCAAGACGACGGCACTTGATAACCTCCGAAACGTTCTCGCCAAGTTGACACTTAGAAATCGCAATCGTTTCTGCACATTGAATTCTCATACAAGTGGAAAACGAACAGCATAAACAAGAGTCCCGGAGCTCGGCGAGCGAGACCTCGAGTAGTCAATCCTCCAATACGATGGGACCACCAAAGCACTTCGTATGCTGTCACCGGCAAGGAGCTTCTTGAGTACATACTTGCGAAGAATAAAAGTCCGACGCCTCTGAATATCCCGTTCACGCTCTCGAAGCGGCAAGAAAGTCATGGTGTCTAGTATAGCCCCCGTGGTAGTACGTATTCCTGATGCGTCGAGGACGACGTGTATCCTTCTAAGACAGTGCGATTTGTAGCTTCTGCTACGCCGTTCTGTTGGCGCATATGTTGACAGTTGCCGTCAAGTTAGGTTTGATCATTGGTTATAGGCCTGATGACGTATTTTGTCGGCCCGATTTGGTCGTCCGTGGAGTGAGTTGCGATTGCGAAAGAGTGAAAAAGCTTTCCGAAGAAAGGGAACGAACCCATTCTTTGAAATTTGGGGCCGTTTGGGTCCATAATTGTGAATAGCCTAAATGCCTTTCCGCCGAGCTAGGTAGTACATAGGTACATCTGCAAGCAGCCTCGAACGGGTGAAAATATCACCCCGACACTGCGACTAGGTTGTAACTTGTACATACTGCGGCGCGGCTTAGTCTTATCAATCAGTCTTCATCTCACTTTATCAATCAGTTGATCCACACGCACCGCATCTAAGTGATCAGCTGAAACGGCCGATTGGGCCAAAACAGTGGGTAAGAGTCAGGAAGGATGCTGAAGAATTTCCCGTTTCGTCTCCGCGCGCGCGCAAGCGAGATGGAGCAAGGGGAGTTGAAGAAGCATTGAAGGCCATTGAGAGAAATAAATAAGGCCTGCCTGCACTTTTTCCTCAGATATATATATTTGCTCCACTGTGACACAGTCGCATGAACCGATTACTTCTTGTTCTTTCCTTCAACGCGGGCGTGAAGAAACACAATATCACACGATGCTCTCGCTGCTGTACTTGACAGCGTTGTTGCTCTCTGCAGACACCGTAGAGGCTGCGAAGCCGTTGGGCAATGAGGTATGCGTCGGGTCCTGTTACTATTCTCTGCTGCAAGCCCGATTCGCAGGATCGAATCCTGAAGTGCAGAAGGCATGCACGAATACGCTTCGCGTCAGCTCGATATACTCTTGCATTGCACTACATTGCAATGACGATGAGTCGAATGTGGAGGCAGGCCTGGCGTGGTGGGCTCGCACATGTAAGAACTCGTCGCGACTTGTCAATATGGAGGCATACCGGGCAGCACTTGGGCAGGCGAAGCTGGAGCAACTTGCCTCAAGGCCGGCAGATCCAACCGAACTTTCGGGTGGTGTGTTGCTAAAAGAGCCTGTGATTCCTTCTTCGGCGAGCTGGGACGTCACGTATCAGTCTGCGAAGACGTTCAGCGACCTACGAGACTATCATAACGCGGTGAGGTATTCATCACATACCCCAACGTGACTTGATCCTACCCAAGATTGTTCCAGGGCTGATGTCGTATTCTTGTGCACACACAGCTGGGTGCCCTACGGATTTTGGGCCATCATATTACTCCTAGGCACAGCAAGTAGGGTCTCGGCCGCGTGCAAACCCAAGACGCGACCGAACCAGTCATCACGCAGTGCAGTACCGACCAGTCGGGGTGTAGCGGATCGTTTGGCAAGGATCTGGAAGTTCGATCTACAACTGGCACCGACGTTTGCATATCGCCACCACGAACCATGGGGCTGGTTGACGGTGCCGCTGAGATTGCAGTCCATGGTCATTGTGTCTTACATCGTTATACACATAGTGGTTTGCGCGACTCACTACCCGATTCTCGAAGAAAACTACTAGTCAGTATAGTTCAAATTGTTCAATACGGTATCTGAGCCTCAGGCGCCGAGTGCCTTCTGTAACACAAGCTGACGTCGTTGTTTTCATCTTTTACTGGTATAGCCACAAAACCAAGAAGCTCCAGTTTCTACGCTGCCTGGGCGATAGAATAGCAGTTCTTTTGCCCAAGTGCCTCCCGCTGATCTTCCTTTTTGGTGCACGATCGAATCCCTTCCAGATCACCACGGGCTGGAGCTTCAGAACGTTCAGCCTGTTCCACCGTTGGATCGCAATCGTAATGGTTGTTGAAGCCACTATCCATGGCGTTGTGCTTTCTGCCTATGACAGTTACAGTGAGTGCGCATGCGAAAGCTATTCCAGCTACCGCCGAAAGAAAGTTTAACTTACGAGGGTAAAAAGACAAGGGGTGGGAGTTCTACAAAGAAGAGCTTCGTAACGATGAGGTATTCCGCTACGGCATATTGGTACGTACTATTTCAGTCCACGATAAAAATCCGATGCTTGTCGAGATAATACCATATTAACGACGAATTGTGAGTATCTGGTGGAGCTTAGACTGCCACGGCGATGGGACTCTCGGCTGCTTTGGCAGCACGTTGCTTTCGAGCTCACTTTTACGAGATATTCAAAGCAGCCCATATTATATTGGCCGCTGTCGCCTTGGCAGCCCTTTACGAGTATGAGAAACGCGTTGTCCATTATGCCCCTAGTCGTGTTGTCATCCCAATATCCCACTAAAGTTGAACTAACTGCAATGCGTCTAGGCACGTCAAAAATCTATTCACTGGAATGTACAAGCTTTGGGTCTGGATCTGTGTCGGCATTTGGGCCGCGGACTACCTCGTCCGGTTCCTGCGCATCATCTGGGTCAACGTCATTAGACGCAAGACAACTGATGCCATTGCAAGCTTCAGTAAAGACACGGGTGTTATCAGGCTAAGTGTAGCTTGTGCGTCCGGTGGCCGGGGGCAAATACCGGGACAGTACTATTTCATCTCCTTTTGTGGGTTGCGATGCTGGCAAAGCCACCCTTTCAGCGTGGCGGGCCGTTCCGACGGCATGACCAACTCGACGCGTTTCGAGGGAACTCCTGAGAAAGGGTTAGCGGGCAATACAAGCCCAATCATTACCGCACTCGATCTGGAATCTCTGTCCGAAAAGCCGAATATTACATTCATGATCCGCCCTCGCAACGGCGTGACAGGGCGCTTGCGCAAAATGCTTTCCAAGAACGGCGATTCAGCACCACAGAAGCTCAAGGTCGTGCTAGAAGGACCCTACGGCGCCGCTGCCAATGTAGAACACTATTATCATCTTTTGTTTATTGTAGGAGGGTCGGGCATCACGGCTGTGTTGCCGTATTTACGAATGCTGCAAGAAAAAGTCCTAAGCCACGAAGAGAGGCCTATCGTACAGCTCGTGTGGTCGAATCCTCAACAAGAATTCATGAGACAAGTTATTGAGAAAGATCTTGGCTACATGCAGGGGACATGCTCCGCCGATAAGCTTACTTTGGACTTGTATGTCACGTCATCAGCTGGTGATGAGAAACAGTCTCAAAAATTTCCCTTCAGGTATGCGCGACCAGACATCGATGCTTTGGTACAGCAATTTGTGCAGCAAGCGGCGGGTGAAAAAGCGGCAGTTTTTGTATGCGGGCCTGGAAAGATGGCTGATGATGCGCGGGCGGCCGTCATTAGATCTGGCAAGTCCATATCAGGAGATGTGGATCTGTTCGAAGAGATGTATGGATGGTAAAATATACACATGTTCGGTCAACGAGGTGGATGTTGAGACTGCTCTGCAGTAAGATGAGAGGTCTTTGGATGTGTCGATAGCAGGTTTCTGTCGCCTGCAGCTGTATATAAACTATCAAATTCGGCCTGGTTGCCGCATACCTCTGCCGATGCATCGCTGGCACTCGAATCCGCAGTGCACAGGTGACAACTTTGAGCCCGGCCCAGCCAAACAGGACGTACTAATCTCCAATAGGCTCTGCTCCATAACCCTCTGATCCATCAAATCCTAAGATCGCTCGGTATACGATAGTTGCAGCTGCCGAGCTTTGACGCCCGTGATGTTTGTCTCCGAGGTTCCCCATCGCCTGCGCGAAGCCGAGAACACGCCGCCGTGGCTAGGAGACGACAGCACCGCGTGCGCCGAGAAGCACCTCATTCCCGTCTCCCGGGCCTATCCCTCCAGGCGCCGAGCGCACTGACCGTTACCCACGCGACGGCGACAATGGTGACGGCGAGCCGCACTTCCCTGGCCAATTGCACTGCATGGGCTGGGAATAGAAAGCTGTGGGCAAGAGAGATGCTGCCAGAGTGCTGTGCTTGAACGACGAACTGATCCATTTGTATGTGATTCTCAAAAGTTGGTGAAGGCTCGGTTTGACGGAGGAGGAGGGAGCCTGTTGTGCTGTGGGCTGTGGCTTTCGTGTTTTGATTCGGAGCTGGGCATGATCACGAAGAAAATATGTGGAGGGACGAGTTTGAAACTTTGAATCCGGTGGCGGATCCGCAGTTCAGCCAATCAGCAGTCATGTCATGCTAGCTCACGCCATGGAAATCGCACAACTCGGGCGAGCTGATTTGCATGGCTGAGCTGCTGCACATATCAAAGTTCTTGTTGTTATGCTTTCCGAAAAGTGAGAGAAAGGTCATCACTTCCGACTCCAAGAGTGCGCTGGACTCTCATACTCTGCGACATCATTTTTTCCAGCCGTATCGACAGCTTTCCTCCGTAGAAGGGGCATCCTCAGAAACCTGCATGCATCACAAGGATCAATCAGCGACTCTCACTGTTCACGACTCTGGGTACACGCGTGATGCTCTCTACATTGATGTCTTTCTTGTACATGTGCATATACATATTACACACGGAGACGCGCCGTTGTAGATCCTACTTGAGACACGGCCAATCAAGACGTTTCAAATGTCATATTGGCATCTTGAAATGACCTTGATGGCCATCGGCTTCAACCTTGATGGCTCCGGCGCAGCTCCGTGGAGAAAGAATCTTGATGGAAGGGGTCTATGACAGGTCTTCTGTGTGTCTACATATCATCAAGAATGTTGAGTCATGTCTGTCAGCGAAAATGGCCGATTCGGATCATTGAACTGTATTGTCTTGCCGTACAAAAAGGGAACACAAAGTCATTCCTTTCTCATCCTCCTTTAAGCGGTACAGAAACCAGATTGTTTCGTGTACTTTTCCACAGTTCACTATTGCATTAAGATGGTTTCTTCGAAACGCATGCGCCATGGCTCAGCCAAAAAGAAGTCGAAGAAGACTTCCACCAAGCTCAGTGTTCCCAAGAAATCGCTTCCGGTGACTCTATTGTCTGGATTCCTGGTAGGCAAAGCCATTCTTATGGCCTATCTTGATCTCAAACATAGCAAGCTGCGTCAATCCTCTTGTCAACTAATGCAAATGAACGTTTAGGGGGCTGGTAAAACAACGTTATTGCAGCACATTCTTCGGTCCGATCACGGCTTGAAAATCGCCATTGTAGTAAACGATATTGGAGCGTGAGTCTTGTTCCCTGTTTTTGACGCATGCATTGGAAAATACGAATGAACTGAATACACTGCTTACACTACATAAAAGTATCAACATTGACGCCGCACTGATCAAGAAGACACATAGCTTGACCAAGACAGAGGAAAAGGTTATTGCGCTGCAAAATGGATGCATCTGTTGCACGCTGCGAGGAGACCTACTCGAGGAACTCGTCCGCATATCTCAACTAGAAGAGTTTGACTACATCATCATAGAAAGCAGCGGCATCAGCGAGCCTGAGCAGGTGGCAGAGACATTTGACACTCGTTTGGCAGAGCACATGGGTGATTTGGCGGACGTTGAGACGGCAATGCCGATGGATGTGAACACAATTAAGATCCTTAAACAAGTGTTAGTCGAGAGCAGCGCCTCAAGTTCCCTCTGCGCTACAGAAGGCTAACCTGACTCTCCTTCCAGCAAATCGGCGGGCGGGCTGGAAAAGTTTGCCCACCTCGACACTACCGTGACCGTGATAGATGGCTTTACGATGCTGCATGACTTTGACACAGCCGATATTCTGTCGTGCCGTCGAGACGATGTTACACCTGAGGATGAGCGGACGGTTTCAGACTTGATGGTTGATCAGATCGAATTTGCGGATGTGATTATCCTCAATAAAATTGACATGGTGAGCATCACACGGTTCAGTTTTTACTTTTTCCTCATATCTGCATCTAACTAACATGATACGTCAGATAAGCAATGAAACTAGGGAGGAGGTCAAGAGCTTGATCAAAAAACTGAACCACCGCGCCAAAATCATCGAATCGTTTCGTGGAAAGGTCGGCGTTGCGGAAATCATCAATACTGGGCTGTTCAAACTGGATGTGGCACAGTCTGGATATGGATGGTTGCAGGATCTTCATGCCATGACTGTTCGCGAGGTAGGAATCCTCGGTGTCATTTACATGCACGGTCTCGGGTCGTTGGGCCAGTTTCAATAACTAACAGATGATGCAAAATACCTTAGGTCAATGGGCGTAATGTGCTCACGCCAAAACCTGAGACGGAGGAGTACAATGTACAAAGTTTCATCTATACCAGATACAGACCGTTCCACCCCAAACGATTGTTCGCTTTGATCTATGACAAATTCATTCTTCAAATGGAGCATCCATATGAGGAAGAGGCCGAAGGGGACGCTATGGATGAGAATTCCCGTAACAATGGCAACTCAGATCAATTCATGGATGTCGATGGGGAGCCAGCGGGCAGATCTCCGAGAACAGAATCCCGACCTGGATCCGATCGGCGAGGCAGTTCATCTGAACGATCAGATAAAAGCTCGATCCTCACTGTCCAGACAACCCCTTCTCTACGCGGCGAGCAGAAGCCAGCCGAAGAGAGCGTGCCCAGGCAACTTGATCAGGACATGGATATACCCCCGAACGACCTCATTCTCGCTAACAAGCGTGCCCATCCCGTTTTCGATCGCCTCTTCCGCTCCAAGGGCGAGTACTTCTTGGCCACTCGACCTCATAGAGCAGGAGATTGGTCTCAAGCAGGAGCTATGCTAACCATGACTGGTGGCCGCGCATGGTTCTGTACTCTTCCAGCAGAGGCGTATGTTACCGGAGACGAAGAGATTGATGCACTTGTCCAGCACGACATAGCAAAGGGCGGCGAGTGGGGTGATCGCCGGCAAGAGCTCGTCTTCATTGGCGAAAAGCTGAATCATGCGCAACTGGAGTCGTTGCTGGACGATTGTCTTCTTACAGACAATGAGATGGAGAGATGGACGGAAGTAATGCGGGATGCGACACTAGATAAATGGGGGCGGATTGAGACGTTACAGGATGCGTTTGACGATGGGTTCCCGGATTGGGAGGAGGAGGAGGAAGAAGAAGAAGAAGAAGAAGAAGAAGAAGAAGAAGAAGAAGAAGCGAAAGATGAAGAAGACGAGCCGGAGTAAGACAGACGATAATAAGGTGACGTCATAAGAGCATGCTGTTTGACGCTGTCTTCACGCACGACCTTGTTGAACTGGATAGAGCGAGAAACTGGTGGGTATAAGTTAGGAGGTAGGCAGGCTCAGCACACAATTTTACAGCTGAAAGTACCAGAGTCGTCTGTGCCACCTCAATCCGCCTGAATCGACCCCCGTCTATGACTCTTATCAAGCTTCAATGTTGTGCAACACAACTCTAGGTATGACAGCCGGCTTGTCTCTGCATTAGCCTCTGCTGGGCATTTGGTCCTGAGCTCTTTCTTCCTTTCTCTTCTGTTTCTCTGCCTAAAACGAGCACTGCCCCCTTTCATTCGAAAAGTCACGTACTCTCATCACTTCAGGTCAGTTGACTGATTTATGGCATGTGACAGACTCGTTCACGAATATTACAGCCTACAGGTCTCAAGCGAAACCCGAATTTCTTATCTCTCGGCTGCGGCCGCCGTGGCGCACGCGGCTGTTGCCAAGATTCAAGGACGCAGTCAGCGCTACTTGGCACCCAAGAGCAAGGCAGGAAAGTACAAGCTGTCGGTAAAGTATGTTCTTGTGTTGCATCGCGTGCGGGCAGCCATGAAGGTGACGAAGCTCAGTTCCTGAGTGAGCGACGTACAGGCAGGACAAGGATCCTATCTGGTGTGCACTGTGTGGAATTGTTGAAGTCTATTCTTTCAGCTTGCTAATCAGTCTTCTACGAGTCACCATTGCTGCATTTCAAGTTAAGCATAAGGTGTAGGGTCGCACAAACGAGATGCAAGATTAAATTGATGAGATCTGCATGCCACGTCAGTACGTCAGTGGCATGCGATCCTGAAGAGAGGAAGGTCCTTACCTATCTCTAATTTACCCTTCTAGTCAACTTGTCACGTCCCTCCCGCACGGTTGCATTCTTAGTTTTAGTTTTTATCATTGTTTCGTCGCCGAAATCACCCCCCGGGCCCTCACTGGCCCCTCAGTGCCTTCTTCAAGTTCCAAGTCCCAGCTCCAAGTACCGCGGCGCCGCCGCCCTGACAAGTCCAGTCCCCTGACTCATGACGGGGTAATCACCAGAGCCGCTGTGCCTCGACAGGTGGGGCTATAGATCGCATCGCCCAAGAAGAGCCACGCAACCCCCGCTGTGTAGGAGGTATGTTAGGAGGTAAAGCCAATTCTCCTTCCCCCTCTCACCCCTCTACGGCAGCCCATTGTGTGTCACTGACTGCATCTTCTTGACCTATGTAATGACTCCCACCCTCCCAATCCTGCCAGTTATTTGCGTTTAATATCTGGCCTGTCCCGACTGTAGGTGGTTACCACTACATACCTAGGTAAGGATTCTTTGTAGGAAAATTCAATAAATAAGAAATAACCATTTCACTCTCCGGAGCAAAAGCTTATCGGGCGGCAGATAATCCACGATTCCACGAAGCCGCATGCTGTGCTAAACCAGCCTCCATTGACTCTCTCACCTTATCTGTCCACTTGTTTGTTTCATCATGCTTTCTAGGAGCTTGAATTTGAACTTCCTGAAAAAAAAAAAACACCCCCAATTTCTTTCCAGAGATCTTCTAGAGCGTGAATCTTTGTAGCATCCTTCACGGGTTTTGAGCAAGAATAGAGAATCTCATTCCAGATAAAGCGGCACTGTGCGACTCAACAGCCTCTTCGATTTGGGGGCTGAGTTTTGCGTCTGCTAACAGCTTGATTTGGCAAGTGAAGAAAAGCGCACACAGGAAGACGGTGTGACCAGCGAGGCACTTCGGACTTCCCCTTCACCCATATTCATCAGTGGTCAGACTCTCTTTTCCGAGACACTACTGGCCTTGGCAATCTTCTGTGCGCGGATAGGCTGACCAGTGACAATTGTTGGCTCAGGAATGTAAAATAAGTCAACGAAAGACCGATAACCTTTTGAGGGGCTGCTCTGCAGTTACACAAGATACCTAATATATAACAGAGTGCTTATGCGTCACCGTCGCAAGCCATAGGACTTTAAAATATTCATACAGCAGCAGCTGCGAATTCAACCCGTTCATTCGTTCATTGATGCCTGTTGATGCACAGAAGTCCGTCAATATTTCTTTCGCTAATCGCTATGACCGGCCGTGCTGAATTAGATCCGCTACTGTGCGTCAAATATGCCCGATTCGCATCACATTTGGACAGATGGCATTTCAAAGTCATTTACTTTACTTTGTTCATCGCCAATCTCGCCCTTTTGTTCTTAGGCTCGTTTCTTTACACGAAGTATGTTCATCTTCATGAAAAAAATGCTTTCAATCAGTGAAACACGGCCAGACTCTCTTCGCGCTAGCGCTTCTCGCCGCTCGGAAATGGTCGGCAGCACAGCTAACAAAAAACGTATTCCACAGAGGCCAAGACGTGATAGAACGACTCAGTAACAATGCCCGAATGCGAGCTAAGGCGCTGAGAATATATATCCTCCTGAGCGTCGCGTGTGTCCTTATGTCCACTACAGTGGTTATCATCGAGGCTTTTGCTCTGCTCGCACTGCAGTTCTGTGACGGCGAGGACCTCATGTCACTATACTGGTCGACATGGACAATGTTGCAGGTAGGATCTCTCATAGCTCTGATGGGCATAGTCCTTGCTCTACTATTTTCGCATCGCGACCGCAAACATCCGTACGTAAAACAGCCATGTTCTTTACCTGACCAACGACCATTTCTGTCTTCAGGCTAACTTATTCTCCTTTGCTTTCAAAGACCGTGGGCTCTTGCGCTGGGGACTCCTGTTCTCGTCATCGCAGGTCTCCTTCACTTGATCCACGATTGCTCGAGAAAACGAGTCAAGGGGTTGAGAGCACCTCAAGACTCGCCAGACGATGAGGAGGGACCACCAATCAGTCAAGCGTAAGTACCCTATTTCTCTCTTGCTTGTCTGAAAGATCAACCAGAAGATGTATGGCAAGGCAAGGATGACCTAATAAAGACTTTCACCTCTCAGCAATACTATACAAACCTCCGACGGCAACGAGAAGTGCAGCGCGATCCACGCCGATTTCGTTGGCTTCACAATTCGAGGCGGTCCAATCGTTAGATTTGCTCAGCCCATTCCTGCCATACCGGAGGGAGAGCTCATCGGCTGCGACGCAAGAGGCCGCTCGACATTTGCGTTCCCCCGGGGCGTCGTCCAGTTTGACGCACAGAAAGATGGTTAGGATTAGGCGCATGTCTTTGTATCATGTCGCGGAGACATTAGGCATAAGCCACATGCGATAACGTGGTTGGAAAATAGATATGTACATTGTTTCTCTCGAAGTTCGATGGGATGTCGGGTCAATTGAGGTGTTGGGCTTGAGACGTGGATTGTTCTAACCTGCCAGCTTTCTATTCTCGGTTTCGACTTTGCTCAATTAAGACGTGGGTGAGAAAATAGTGATCCTTGATGTTTCTAGTATTCATGCATGATGGAAATAATGGGCAAGGCAATGTCGATTGAGCCACACTGCCAGCCCGCTACCCGACGCTGCAAATTACATGCAGATTGTCAATTTATCGCGTATATAGGTGTCGGAATCGCTGACCAAGGCATCAGTGTCACATGATCGGAGGCACCAATGTGGTACGTGCGTGATGTACTCAC
>SRPQ01000413.1:0-20862 GCA_018360075.1 Claviceps cyperi
GAGGGGTGTTTCTTTTTTTTTTTTTTTGTTATCTTGTAGAACGATGGGGCAAAGGCGAAAGAAACGAGAAGGAAAGGAAGGACAAGGGCGTTACATAATCAAGACGAAGGGCAAAAAGTAAAAGCTTCTGAAGGGACAAAGCTCTTCCTCACATGCATAGAAAAAAAAGATTCACCGGAGTTTTTGCCTCTTGGAACCGAGTCGGAGACCATCATGCCAACGTTATTCTCTAAAAAATGTAGACAACAGGAAGTAGGATCCTTGATTAGATTTTGAAAGAAACTACACCCGCGTCAAAGAGCACTCATGGACCATACCTACTCGATTCGGTAAAATGGATACGCATACATGATGCATCCCACATCTCACACGGCTACGATTTGTGCTTGTTAGAAATCCCATTATATCCCTCATAGTAACTAGAAGACCCATTTCCTGTAAAAGACCAAACTACAAAGAAGCAACGAAACGCCATGTAAGTGAGTGCATCCATCCTCATAGCAGAACCTAAAGAAGCAAGCTTTTTCAACAGAAACACCCAAGATGCACTGGAAATAAGGAAACAAAAAAAAAGGGAGGGGGGGGGGCTCCACATCGCCTTCCCATAAAGTCGTTACGTTCGTCCTTATTATTCCTCCATGGCATCATCACCATCAGCACCACCATCCCCCCACAGCCCCTCAAGCTTAAACTCAGCAGCCCACTCCGTAACAATCTCCTTCTGATCAGGCATAACATCCTCCTCACCCGCATTCCTAACCTTCCCACCACCCTGTCTGGCTCCCTCGCTGGTAGCACCCACAGCCAAAGCCGGCGCCTCCACCCACCCCTGAATACGCCCATCTCGCCAGTCCGTCACAACAGTCATAGCCGCGGCATTCACATTCGGAACACCCCCCCTGCCGAGTCTCCCGCGCTTCCGCGCAACCTGTACTAGGAAATCCGTCGTGAGATCCCCATCCGCACGATTGGGCAACAAGGCGGGAATATCATACACATCCGTCAATTTACGCATCAAGTCCGGAGACGAGGAGAGTCTGCGAAGGAGGAGCGTCACTGCCGGGACGGGATCATCAATCTGTTTCGGGGGCACGGCATTGAGCAAGATGAGGTGCGCGTGTGCCTCTGTGGCGTTCTTGAGGTTAACAAGCCCTCCAGATTGGATGGATGAGGAGGAGGGGAAGACCACGCCGGGGGAATCGAGGAGAGTGAGTTTGCTGTCGATTTTAACGCTGCGGATGCTAGTTGTGACGCCGGCTTCGGCGCCGGCGGGGCAGGCTTTGGAAATGCCGCTGCTGCCCTTGCCGGACATGCGGCTTAGGAGGGCGTTGATGACGGAGCTTTTGCCCACGTTGGGGTAGCCGATTACGCCGACGGATACGGCGCGCTTGAGTTGGCGGCTTGCGGCGAAGCTCTTGAGGGCCTTGAAGAGGGTGGCTGAGGTGCTCTGCACGGTGAGATCACGGTGGTTGAAGACGTGCGCGTTGGATGCTGCGCCGGATGCGCGCAGGGGGAGAGTGGGGAAGTATCGTCGTAGGTAGACGAGCCAGTCTCGGAGGACCTTGGGAGGGATCAGGTCGACTTTGTTGAGGACTAGGATGAGGCGCTTGCCGCCGGCGGCGGCGGCCATGATGCTGCGCTCGACTTCGCGGGAGCGCGTGCCTTCGGGGTCACGAGCATCAAGCACGTAGAGAACCACGTCGGCCTGCTCTACTACCTGCTTGAAAACCTTGTCGTAGGTTTTCCGCGAGGATGCCTGGCCGATGGACATTTCGTTGCCACCTCCATTGTCAGAATCGTCGTTGGAGTCGGAGTCGTCTTCCATGCCGTCGCTGTCGGCCAAGTCTTCCTCGTACTTGATGGCCGCAGCTCGTGCGCTCGCCAGCAACGCGGCCATGGGATTTGACTCATCGATGTCCTCGTCCACATCCATGTCATCCTCGTCGTCATCGTCACCAGCGTCTGCGTCGACCATGGCTACTTCACCTGTTTCCTGGACAGCCCCCGTCTTGGCTGCCTTGGCCATTGCTCGCTTCTTCTCTGCCTCAGCTGCCTTGCGCATGCGCTTCTCCTCAATTTCCTGAAGAAGCTTCTCCTTGTAAGGGAACAGGTTGGGAATACCCGGGTCCTTCTTTAGTTTGGAGCGCCATTCCGGGTTCTGCTTGGCCTTCTTGCGGTCCTTTCTCTGCTTCGCGGCCGACTTCTTTTCGATCTTGTGCCGAAGGCGACTTGTGCCTCTCTTGGACTGGGGTTCTGCAAATGAGTGAGTGGCTAGGTTAGTTTCTACATTTTTCAATTTCCGTTACTTCGGAAAGAACGGATATCCAAGGCAGAAAAGGATGGAAGCTTACTCTTCGGTTTATTCACTGTGCCCGCCATTTTCTTCGTGGGATGTGTCTATTCTCTGCGGGTTGACACTATAGTGAAGAAAAATCAAATTCACATGTACGGCACGAAAGCGGTCTGCGCGACGCTGTCAGATTATTGGATATGGGTCCCTACTACGCTGGGCGGTAATACAGGGCAGAAGTCACGTGCACACATACATCTACTTTGTAAATTAGATGGCCCCTGAAGACCAAGGAGAGGACACACACAAGCACAGTGATCACATGAATCAATACAAGAACACCAAAACCTATTTGGAATCTGACACCAGCCTAGCAAGAAAAATTAGGTGGGTTGCAGATTCTGCCAGCCATCTAGATCCGGACCTTGACCGCCCTGGGTCCTCACAAGTTGGCCCCACTTGGATTGGACGCCACTTTGGTCTTGATGACATTCGGATGGGCTCAATCCGGTATAGCTACACACGATAAGACGACTTCGACTCGGGCGGACAATCATGGCAGTCATCTTAATCTCTTGTTTCGACACCCTAACACGAGCTTAGAGCTAAATGTGAGCTGTCCACATGGCACATGGCTAGATGCCACGCTGACCTGGTTTAGCTTCAAGCTTGGCGTGAATCTATGTTGCGCCGTATGTGTGCATCATGGGGCCTGGGGGACTCTTTGCTGCTAACTTGCGAATTCAAAACTCACGCAGAATAAACAAGATAAACCGGCATAGTGGTATGGTATTATTTGTCTAGCTTAATAAATAAAGGCCATCATTTCCTACTACTCCATTTCGCCTCTCGGTATGATGCGCATATCGAATTAAAACACTGCCAAAACGGCCTCTCTTACTCCTTGGCTCTCTGAATATCAATGCTGCCTCTTACCCCTGATCGTACTGCATAGCCGCAACCGTCGGTATCGTCGAATCAATGGCGTGCATACCCTTCCATCATTCATCCTTTGTTCGTGAGGCACGGGGTCGAAGGTCATGAGTGAGCGTAAGAATGTAAAAATCGCGCGAAAAACCTAGTATTGGATAGAAAACCGGGCACAGAAAATGGAGAGCGACCTGGAGAGGCAACTAGGTCCACGTTTCTTCTGCTGTAGGCGTTCTGATTATGCACTCTCCATTACAGCATCATGGCCATCAAGCCCATGGCGGCGGCAAAAGCACCGTGGCCAACGGGGGCCATGGTAGGGCCCGCAAAGGCGTGAGACGTGGTAGAAGTCACCTTGGAGTCGCCAGAACCGCTACCGCCAGACGAGGCAGGCTGGGCTGCACCTGTGGAAGCAGGAGCATCACCACTGCCACTGTCCACAACCGGGGCCTTGGGGGGATCGTGGGTGGCGCAGAGGGCGTGGATGTTCTTGGTGCAAACGTCCTGTCCACGGGCATTGCCGGCATTGGTGGTAATGCACTGGCTGAAAAGTTCCATGCAAATGTAGAAGGGCATGGTCTGCTTATAGTATTGGATACCAGGTGTCGACGAGTTGGACGCGCAAGAGCAACTCCATTTCAGGTCCGTCTATAACCAAATATTAGCGTAGCCCCAAGCCAGTAGTAGCAGCCGACCATTCGCATCGTGACCATGCTGTAGCCGTCCCGAGCAAATTGAAACTTACCGTGGAGCAGGTGTTGCTTTCGGCGTTGTTGTTGCAAAGAAGATCGCAAGTATTGGTCTGTCCCTGGCACCATATGGCTATACAGAAAATGAGTACAGGTATCTTGTTCTTGCCCGCGCAGGTAGCAAATCTAGCTGCGGCGTAACAAAACAACAAGTGGGCATACCTCGGTTGGTTTGTGTCACGGTGTTGGGGTCAATCATCATATCCAGCTCGCTGGTGAAGTTGTAGTTTGCGGTCTGGGCATGAGCCGAGGCAGCAGCCAGGGCGACGAAAGCTGCGGAAGCGCGCATTGTGACGGGTGGAGGGATCCAAAAAAAAGTGAGGAAGCTTTTGAGCTGTTTATGTTGTTGCTCCTGTGATGGTGATGGTGCTGGTCGTGGTGTCTAAGACGCCAGGAGCAGACACGTAATAAAAAACAGAGAGCAAGTCGGTATGTACAACCAAGAGCTAGAGATGCGAACGAAGCTTCAGAAGGCGGCCAAGAGTAGCGTACGGTTGAAGATGCTTGGATGGGATGATGACGGAGAGAACAGAAAAGAGCAGAAAGGGGAAACTGATCAGATGAAGCGAATGGGGCAGCACGAGGTAAAAATGGCTGTGGGGGACTTGGAGGCAAGGCAAGGCAGGTGGCTCCAGTGAGCGCGTCGGCTGCAGGGCAATGGCCACGGACCAATAGGCAATGGGCATAGGTATATCTACATATCCGACTGGACCAATTGACGAATTGGCTGGTACGGGCATCATCGTCAACGGCTCCAACGGGAGAAGCAGAAGCAGCGGCTCGTGAAATTGGATTGTTGCCAGGTTACCAGCGGCCAGGTGCCAGACAAGGGTGCCAAGACCGGGGTGGAGCCCCCCTAGGAATGGAGACAACGGCTGGGGTCTTGTCATGGGCTAGAAATGGTGGCCTGAAAGGGAAGGGCTTGGCGGCCACGGCAGTCCGGCACCAGCTGTTGGCAGCTGCTAGCGCGCTGGAAGGTACACTTCTGTTGACGACTCACGAGTCACGGGACTTACGGCTGTCTTGACTCTTGACGATGATCCCCATCTCTCGGGTTCTCGCCTCCATGCGTATCCTTCAACGCGGAACCCTGCCCAGATCACGCCGCTGCCCAGACCAGACGCCTTCACACCGACATCAAGCAACGTGCCCTACCAGCCAAATCCCCGACTCGCAGCAGCTGCCAGTTTATGCTCGCTGACAATGTGAACACTGAAAGCTGGGGAAAAGCTGCCAAACCTGTCCATCAGCACGGCCTAGACAATCAACTTGTGTATCAAGGCTTCTCGGCAAAAGCCTGGAGGAATACATGACAATTTAGTCATGTGGCTCGAGGTTCTCGGCACGGCGCTAGCCATCGCAAGTTCCACAATCGCGAGACAAGGGCGCCAGGCTTAACGCGAAGGCTCGAACGAGACAAACCAAGACGTGCCCTGGCCTTGTAAGTTGCCACTCCAGGCCATGTTCAGCCTGGAATTTTGTCGCTTCCGGGGTCCTGCGCAATTACAAACTGCAGGACCGACACGACCTGGTCTCACGGCGGTTACCCGCAGTGCCAGTTCCGCGTCTATGTATGTATGGAGATCGGGCCGTCCGTACGATGCGAACGAGGCCGACGGTGGTGCTGCCTGCATCGTCAAGCCGCGGAAGCTGGCACGCGGTGGTGTTGGCCGCCCATCCTGGTTGCTCCGATGTTCGCCTTGGCACGACATGCAAGTTGAAACTCATGTGATTTGCATTTGACACACCTCAAGGCTCAACTGCCCAAGAGGACTCTGACGTAGAAGTTGGAGAAGGGCAACTGGTCTGCGACAAGACGCATGGCTTAGCTTTGTTGCCAAGGCATTGCACTTGTTATTTGAGACGTCTTGAGACACAATGGCATGGCGCATTGCTTCCTGTGCCTCCGCCGTGATTCAAAGTACACAAGACAAAAGTTAGAACGAAACAAACGAGAAGGAGAGCAAGAAGATATGCAGCACCGGAGTAGCGGACTACCGTGTGACACGGGACTTGATACTGATCAGTGACGCCGCAATCTTGTAGCGCAGCCTTTTTAGGGACATGGTGTGTGTGTCAAGGACAATGCGGCCGACGTGCGCGACTGGACGCCGCCGCCGTTGTATTTTCCCGTAGCCGGGCTTTATTCCCAGCTCCGGGCATTGGGCAACATGACGGGCAAAAGTGTGCGAATGACGACGCACGCACTTGACCAGTTTGTAATCAGTTTGCGAGAGAACTCCGCCAATTGGGCAACACCCGACGCCGGCCGTCAGTTCATGGACGCCAGGCACATGCCATTCTCAACGTCTAGCAACCCAAACGTCACACCTGCCACTCTGTCCGGACGACTCTCTTGCCCAGATCAGCCAACGCAGCCATCTGCTTCACGACCGCATACTCGAAAAACCGCCGCGAGGACTCACTCTCCGGATCGTCTGTCCACGCGTGAATGAGCGACAGTTCCTGCTCCCGCCCCTCCAGCCCCGCGATATCCTCGTACAGCTCCCTCGCCTGCACTCCCAGACTCCACTGCCCCAAACCACCCCCCGGTGGACTCGCCGCCTTCATAACCATTATCAGGAGCATCTGGCTTAGCGATACCTGGTCCATCTCCGCAAGCATCTCCAAAACTTTCCCCTCCAGACCCCGTGCCGCTACCGCCCGGGGCGCCTGTCGGAGCGCAGCCGAGTCCTCCGCCGTCAATACCAGCAACTTGATCACCATGAGCAGATTCTTGAGCCGAATGGCGTGAAACGGCGCCGCGTATCGGTACGGATCGCACTCGACTGCCACCATGACTGCTACTGCCACTGCATACGCGAATTTCTGCTCGTGCGTGTAGTACAAACTCACTTCTGTGAGGATCTGTGGCAGCGGCGATACGGCCCAGAGGTCCATTTCGATTAGGGGCTTGTACCCCGTGAGATGAATCTTGAGCATGCGTTTGGCTTCGGGTGATGAACCGGTAAGCTCGGGGTCGGGCTCTGTGCAGAACTGAGCGGCTACGCGGATCTTTTGCGGGTCTGATGCGCCGAGGTGATTCTGGAGAGAGGAAGTGTTGCTGCCGAGGACGCTGCACGACAGGTCACCGTTGCCGGTGGGGGACTGCGCGCAAAGCTGGTATATGTTGAAGTTGTTTGCGCACCGGGGACACTGGCACGTGAAGCAATATTCCTGAAGGGCGCTTTTCCGCTGGGAAAGGGGACTTGTATAATCTATATGTTTTAGGCCTTGTCAGTCCATAGCCCGTGTCGACTCATGTGCCTCGAGAAAGAGGCAGAACCCACGTACCTGTATAGCAGACCTCAATCTCCTCACCCTCCCGTATGTCCCTCTCGGCTCGCAGAACGGCTGTCCGTCCTATAAACAAGACCGTGGCGTTGGGGACACACGAGTGGTTGGCCATGGCCAGAGTCGGGTCAAGGAAGATGCCCACCTGGTCCGCGAGGTGGGCGTCAAATCTGAGGAAGGCATTTGTCTGGATCTGTGGTCGGGGAGTGTAGACAATGAGGATGACAAGATAGGTCAGACCATGCTGATTCTCATAATGAAAGTTGCAAACCAAAATCAAGCAACATCAACCATTCCGTTTTAAAAAGGCCCCATACACGGAGAATAGAAAAGTAAAAATGCTTCATACACGCAAAGGAGTAAAGAAGAAGACTTCAAGCACGTGAGAACGCCGAGGAATTTCACACACACGTATGAAGCCAAGAGGGAGACTTGACAGACTTAACTCGCACACATGATGAGAAATGAGAAATGAGAAATGAGAAATCGTCAAACCCTCTAGTCCATCACAAACTAAACTCACCTTGCATAGCAACCCAACCGCCCTCCTCCCATCCCCCTCCTTCCCTGCAAACGCACACGCCGCCGCCGCCATCATCTCCAAATCTCGCCACGCCCTCCCCCCTCTCCCTCTCCTCACCTCCTCATGCCCATCCAGCATCGCCAATCTCTCCTCCCCCTCCCTCCCCAGCAGCAACACCTGCAGCAAAGCCCTCACCGGCGTGGGCAACTCCGCACCAGACCTTCCCCGACGGGCGCGCAGGGCTTTACATTCCCGGGCGTGAACGGCTACCCAGCCGGCGCGTTGGCAGGCCGCGTCGCAGTAGTAGGCTGCGTGACAGCGCGAGCAGGCGCGGGGTGTTCCTGGCTGGAAACAGTGCGCGCAGATGGAGGAGAGGTGTGCGAGCGTGGGAAGGAGGAGCAGCGGGGAGGTGAAGATGTGAATTGTGTGGCCGGCGGGGAGGGCGCGTGTGGCGTGGAGGGCGCGGTGTTTGGATGGGTGGGCGCGTACTTGGATGGATGAGGAGGAGAAGGATGTGGATGGGTTCGGAGTCATGATGATGGGGGTTGGTGGTGTTGTAACTTGTGAGTGTTGAGAGTGTCGAGGAGGGCGCATTCCGGGGCTGTGATATGGGTGGGATGCGCAACTGATTGAAAGTGAGGGGGAATGTAGAGTGGCTTGCTTTTCTTGGTGGTTTGGAGTCGAGGCAACTATGTAAAAATGAAGACGTTCAGTTTAGAGTCAGTCGTGACTCGTGACCAGCGGAAGAAAAATAAAGTGAGCGTACATACAACAGCCGGTGTTCGCTGGTCGTCACCGACCCAACTACTAATCTGCCGGTTGGTAGCTTATCTATGGGAGAGCGGACGGGATCCCGAGTTTTCTACCACCTGTGGTCGTATGTGCTGAGAGATGCGCGGAAGTTACACTAAGTATTGTAGACAAATTTTACCATCTCTGCATTCCGAATGCTGTCTCACAGACGAAGGTGATCTCAACGACAAACGTCATTTGGTTGCAAGTTTTCTGATAGGAGCACCTTAGCACGCACAGCGGGGCGAAGCATTATACAACAATTTCCTGTCCAGGCCATGTGTGTCTGGGAGCTCCTTCAAGACTGGAGTCAAATTCGCGTTGTAAGTCGCGTTGGTGTAACGGAAGGGGAAAATCTGTGTTGAACGGTAGGCAATATGGACGTGGTACATGTATGCGAGTCCTTGAAAGCTCTTCTGCCATCTCTGGACCTATTGTAGTCACCTGCTCCAAGATACCTTAGCTGAGTACGCCTTCGAACCAGTTGATTACTCTTCTCCTAGAAGTTCTTCTAAAACAATCATAGTCTTTCTCTAATCTTTCTTACCACACATAATAACGTAACATGACCCCGTCCCCCCCTACCTATGCATCACAGCGCAGGTCATCACATGTAAACGGGACAAGAAAAGTAATAAAATACACTTCTACAGCTCATTGCGCCCCCCCTCTTCACCAGACTTTCCCCTCACAGCCGCCAGTCTATCCGCCAGCTCACGGCTCCAATCCCCTCTCGAGCCCCTCGTCTTTGCGATCCGCGCCACGTGATAATCCCAACACCCCTCTGCGCCTTGAGCCCCATCCGTTTTACACTCCGCATCGGATAGCCTTGGGCTGGTGGGCCACTGGCCCAGCACAGCACCCATGTCCGCATCCAGGAAGTTATCCAGTACGAACTGGCCGACTTTGCGCTGCGCGCCCGCCCATTCCTTGTCTTGGGGTAGGAGGACGCTTAACAGAAGCGACATGCCGCCTTGCTCCAGGAAGTCTGCCCGGATAGAGCTGTCTTTGATAAGGCCGTTCAGGACGGCGACCTTGGATTTGACGCGAGCAGCTGCCTCATGCGCCGTACCCGTTTCAAGCTTATTTCTAGAGGGCAGGATGCTGGAATAGAGACTTGAGCGGAGAGAGTCATCGTGACCAGTGTTGGCGCACTTTGCCTGGCTGAGTTCCGGCCAGACCTTGGTGACTTCCTTTAAGGCCGTCGGGTTGTTTTGTAACGTACCGGCCAGAATGGCGGCGGCTTGCTGATCTCGGGGAACACGGACACGCTCGGTACTTGGCTCCGGGTGCTGACTGGACATCAAGCAGAACAGTGCTCTGACGACATCTGCGTCTTCGGCAATTTTGAGACCATAGTACAAATCGTGAGCCAGGTCCTCCAGAGCCTCCAACGCGTCGTCAAAAGCCGCCGCACTGGATTCGCCATTCGCGTCGCCTTTTAGTAACTTAAGCCCTTCGTAGAAGGGTCCAGATTCGTGTTCCGGGCCCTTGACTTTTCCAACCGGCTCATACTTTGGAGCACCTTTTGGTATTTTGGGCTGCTGTTCCTCGGGCTGCGCTTCTGGTTCGACGACAACCATGGCGCGGTCGACAGGCAATCCTTCCAGAGAAGGGTCCTTTTCGTCGGGCACGTTGATCTTGGCCTCCTTCTTGCCGGTGGACATGTCCAGGCGGACGTGCAGCCCCTTGGGGATTTCTTGGTCGTCGCGGACGATCTGGAACTCTTCTGTTGGCTGGAATATGCGAGGGTAGCACTCGTCGGGGTCGGATGTGTGGCAGATGAGATCTGAGTTGGAGGGTGATGATACGCCTGCGACGGCCGGAGCTGCGAAGACGAGGCCGACGAGCGTGGCCAGCATCAATGGCAGACGCAGAGATTTTGAGCGCGAGCGAGCCATGGATATGTGTATGTGTGTGTGTGTGTGTTTGGAGTCCGAAGATTGATGAGGCCGTGAACCCTGAGGCCTGACCGGGATAGGTGTTCTTTCGGCGGGAAATCAAGAAGTCAGATGAAATCGATGGCCTTGTTTCTTTTGAATTAACCAATCAAAGGATGAACGATCCATTCGAGTTGATTAGAAGGGCAGAGCACGGCGATTGTGCTCAGAAGCTGAGATCAAGATGACTCAAAAGAAGCTCGTAAAGGACACCTGTATCAAGTGACGTGGATCACCAGAGAATCGCGTCGTTGCGTTCCCGCAGTGGATCAGCGTGAGGCACCCGGCGTCCTGCACCGTGCAGTGTACAAGCGGCGACCGCCCATTCCTAACGTCCCACGCCAAGATAGGTAGAGAGAAGTGACATGTACGCCTTTTCATTGGACCTTGGTCCCTATGCTTAGGTACCTCCTCAGGTACAGGTCAAATTAGCTGCAGGTACAACGTTCACAGGCGCCACATCTCGAATAGCCCTCGCGTGTGGTCCCGAAAGCACGAGGTGTCGAGCCCAATGCCGAATCGATGTTTGTCGCACCGACCGATCCTGGTAGAAGATCAGACTCGGTGGGTGAACGGCGGTCGCCATGCGGAGTGTGCCTAGGTACATAGGTACTTCACGCGAAGTGCCCCGAGTCCCGACAAAGCTTACCTACGCGGACGAACTCGGCGGCGGGGCAACCTCGCTGGACAATTTCCAGTGCATCCTATGCATGGGTCCATGGGCGCGGCTTCAGGAGGCGACGTGCATCCACGGCGCGGCCCGCGAGAAGCTCGATGGAGCGTGAGACGAGGCCCTTGAAGCAGCCTTCCGCTGTGTCGGGACTGTGGAAGTAGGGATGTATGTATTCTCTTTCTGACGGGCTAGTTGAGGGCTCACCGGGACTTGCGTCCAAACATGTCCTCTTATACGTGGGCGAGGCGGGTTTGAGGTCGCTCGCGAATGTACAACGTATAAAGATGAACATGGCCAGGCAGGCATAGGCATAGGCATATGCATATGTGCTTTGACGGAGACGAATCAACTCTACATAAGAAGAACGGCAAGACTCAGGATCCTAGCCAACCAAGTTGGACGGCCTGAACCTCGCACTCCAAAATCTAGTCAAGGCAGCACACCTTTCCTATTAAAACCAATTTACTTTCCATCTCCCAGCCGCAGATGCGCGAATCCAGCTGGATTTATACCATGCATTCCTACATCACTCTACTTTGGTTCGGGCTAGGCATGCACGCTGCGCCGGCGAAATCTAAGAGGCACGCCTCCTCTGCTATCCATTTAAAACGGCTGGATAGGCGTCGAGACGAGGCTCACGCGCATGCTCACGCTTCTGCTGCCTCGACGCACATATACATCAAGAGAGAAAGTAAGGGACATAGCGTGGCGCGCAACTTTGTATGTGCACTGTGAGACGCCGAGGTGGAGAGACATAGCGAGTGTCGTCCGAACGGGTTCGCTAGGTGCACAAGGGCCACTGAGCTGTTCCTGATGACGTCGTTCTTTTGTACGATGCCACGTAAATATTCTGGGGAAAAACGAGGAATACTGATGTCTGTCTTGGGTGCGGTCTTTGTGGTGATTACTGCTGAATACGGTGCTACGGTTGGGAAATGGCTCTCTTGACTCTCGGGTGCACGAGCGTATCATCAAGACTTTTGTGGGTAAGAGCACCTGCTTTGCTTAGATGGGAATACTCCATAGACATTTCATACACACTTGACTTCTTGCGTTGCAAAGCTTGATGAGGGCGGCGATACGGAGCAAACAAAAGACACGTACTCCGTACTCTGTAGATACGCCCTGCTCATTCTACATATGTATGTACATATGTACATACATACTCCATAGGCCCCTGAATATTGCCAAGACTTCGCTCACATCCGTGATTTCTTCCCCCTGGCCCGATGCATGCAGTGCTTAGGTAGTGGCGCTAAACGAGCCGCTGGCAACAGACCAGGCGGACTGAGCTTTATTATTAGCCCGATCCAGCAAGCCCCATACTACTGCGGGGGGGGCGTATCGGCCAATCAGCGCTGTGATCGGTGGAAGCTCGCGGAGCTGCAGCACGACACCAGAGACGAGGCCACGAACACGAATAACGGACAATGAACAACGATCGACCCCTGGTGCTGCACCTTGTCTTGCCATCGACGCCAAATAGCCTTTAAAAGCCAGGGCGTGCCTGAATCGAAGTCGCTTCATTCCACCAGCCGCACATCTCGAGCCGATCCTACCCATCCGTCCATCAGTCCACCGGCATCGCATTCTTGTCTCGAATCTCACCCACCACAACATGCCGTCGCCACGCCGCTTGCGGCTCGTCTTCCTGGCGGTCGTAGTGACCGTCATCGTGGTCATCTTCTACTCCTCGCGACCAAGCCCAGACGTCCACACGATCCAAGACTTTTACCACAAAACCATGGACGGCATGGCCCGGGACCACGCCGCGGTGCCGCCCGGACAAGCCATCTTCAATGCCCAGACAGGCAAAAAGGCAGGCTATGTCCCCGCGGACAAGGATGGCGACGGCGACGTTGACGAGGACGACAAGAAAGCCGCAGCGGTACGGCAAATGGCCCTCAAGGAGGCGGAGCAGAAAGCCAAGGACAATGCCAACAACAAGGGGGGCCTCAAACCCGATGTGCCGAGCGAGGTAGTCGGCAAGGGCAACTCAGCGCTGGGTCAGCCGAGAAAAGATAAGATCAAAGTGGTGCACGTGCCGGGCAAGAAATCGACGGAGAAGGCGGAAGTCAAGGTCCAGGAGACCAAGGAGGAGCACGCGGCCGAGCTTGAGCTAAACGCCATGCTCAAGAAATCGCCCAGTAAGTAGTGCAGGATTCTTTCTGTGTTTTGTTTGAGGCGCTTCTCGTCCGAGAAACTTGGGGGGAATAAACACTAACGAGCGTATTCGCGCGGAATAGTCGTCATCTTCTCCAAAACGTACTGCCCGCACTCCAAGCGAGCAAAGGGCATCCTGCTCGAGAAATACATCATCAAGCCAGAGCCGTATGTTGTCGAGTTGGACGAGCATCCTATGGGCCCGGCTCTGCAAGCGGCTCTGTACGAGAAGACGGGCCGCAAGACGGTGCCAAATGTGCTCGTCAACGGGATCAGTATCGGAGGTGGGGACGATGTCGTGGGTCTGGATAACCAGAATAAACTTGCGGGCAAGATTCAGAGGTTGGGGAATAAGCGCGTGCAGGTGGTGGAGCGGTTTGGACCGACGGAGCAGAAGCCTATGAAGGGGTGATGTGCGCGCGTTTTCGCTCTTTCTTTCGTCTTTCGTCTTGTCTTTCGTCTTGTCTTTCGTCTTGTCTTTCGTCTTGTCTTTCGTCTTGTCTTTCGTCTTGTCTTTCGTCTTATCTTTCGTCTTGTCTTTCGTCTTGTCTTTCGTCTTTTGTCTTTCGTCGGGGGGGTTTTTTTTTTCCTTTTCATTTGTTACTTTGATACTCTTTTCTTCTTTGTCACTTTTTTTTTCCTCCACCCCCTATCCTCATCTTTCTTTCATTTTCATTACTTTCTTGCTCCTTCAGATCGTGGGCACTCATTCCCAACAAATGCCAGCTTAGGGTTCTGGCCGTGCCGTGTTGATGGGTTGGACAGTCGAAATGGCCTGAGCAGTGGCCTGCCAGGAAGTACCGCTACCAGTACGGCAAAAGCACTGGATTCATGGAGTTTTGCTCATCATCTTTCTTTCCGTTCTTCTCTGTTTCTCTTTTTCTTCTTCCGACAAATCATGATTATTCATTCACAGTATTAGTGCATTCCTACACATGTATTTCATCAAGCAACGGGCTGGGTATCGAGGACGAGCTACGGGACAGGTTAAGAGGGAGTTCGTGTTTACGAGGACCTGAGATACCTAGCATGGTAGTGGTACTCAATAAAGATGGTCATTACACAGGGAATATATGCACTGAGAGGTTTCCTCTTGGGACGCTCAGTAGAAAGCTGTTTCTCGTGAGTCGTAAGGCTCTCAGGGCGTGCGCGCCAAGCTCCCGGGAAGGCGTATAAACGTCTGCGCTGCAGCGGCAACTTATGAGGCCGGTCTGTACGGCCACAACGCCTTCTAGGCCCAGGGCGGGCCAGAGCCGACCGTATACCTACCCGTCCATCTCGATTCACAACACCCGAGTCTTCAAAGCATATAGATGTAAGATAAGATGGCAGTCTGGGAGTCCAGCACCGACCCCGTGTCAATTGCAGTCAAGTACAGCACCCCCGCCGGCAAGCAAGTACCTACTCTCAGCCTTCAGGCACTACCTGGTAGATATGTACATAACACGAGTAGCTATGGAATTGGAAATACTCCGTACGCCACAAGGATTTTGCCAACTGCCTCAACGCTTAACCCGGTTTGGACGCCGCGACTCACCGATACAAACCTTGCGTTAAAGAAAAAAAGGGGAAGTACCTTTGAAGTAAAGTACATATAGTTTCGATTCACATGATTCCGTTACATACTAAAATACTTTCACACCCAAATCGGGTTAAGCGTCGAGGCAGTTGGCAAAATCCTTAAGGCGCATGTACATATGTATTTCTGAGGTACATACCTAACACGTCACTCGTTTCCGCATCGCTCCGCCCTAATTTATTAATAAAGCCAACCAAACCAATCCCCGCGATGCGCTACACAACCGAACAATCGAACTTGGAAGTACTACGGAAACTTCCCAACCTCTCCGCACCAGAACCGCACCTCTCGGCCCTCGGAATTTACCCACGGTAGAGCAAACTAGGTACCTATTGATAACACAAAGGACTCGAAACCGCCCGTCAAAGTATAAAAATCGAGTTTCTACATTTTTTTTTTTGGTCGCGTGATTTTACGCCCTCAAGGCGTCCACGTGCACTGTGAAGTGAAGTGTTTTCACTTGAGGTGTTCAGATCAGGGTGGGCAGGAAAGCATGTGATTTGGAAGGGAGATATACAATATATAGCACGTGGCAAGTAGAGTAGGTATGCACGCATATAAAGGCCAAACTACGGAGTATAACAAACAAACAACACGTGCGACAGTCGTCTCATCTCTTCGGCTAGCACAAATACGCCTCATCCATGAGTCATACGATTTTATATACACCTGCACCGAGACTTGCACGCATCAATCAACATCTTCCTACATATGTATATGAGTGAGACGGACGTGTGCATTCAATACATGCACTCGCCCAACATCCCACATAGATATCCTTCCTTTCCTCCATCCTCATGAGTCATCCATCTCCCACCATACACTCTACTCAAGCCTCAAGCACGTGGCCACCAAATCCGCTAGGTATGTGGTTCAAAAGGAGGGTGACTCTTCCGTGTAGGCGAAAAGAACATAAGGGTCGTGTCGTGTCATGTCGCGACACGCTGAGCTAGATTGAAGTCGTCCTTTGAGGTGGAGATCCCATCGACAATGTCGGTCCTACAACTCCATTTGTGTTTGTATCGTTGACTACTCTCTACTCGCCACCGCGATGTTGAATGTCCCATCCTTACTATATACATATTCCTATCCTTCATTATGCATGTAGTCCTACATAGGTACCCATCTTCCACTACATATCCCCCAAGAAAACACCAATGTCCACATTATACATATACATATCCATGTGGCGTGCCCTCCCGGTCCCAGCCCCCCTGGCTAACATAGCTAGCTCCACGGCTACCAAAACCCAAAAACCTAAAACGATATGTACGTACTGCGCTGCGCCACTGTGATGAACTAGTTAAGGGGAAAAGTCCCCTCCTCCCTGATGCTATCCTCAATACCTACATACAAATATGTGCGTGTCCCACTCTCTCGCACTAAGAGGGAGAACGAGCCAAAGCTCGAATTCATGACAACCACCCCCCTAGCTCAGGCACCGGCATCGGCAGCACCGGTACTGTGTAGATACGCCATGCCCTTTCGGACACTGTGTTCACTCGGCTTCCCGGCCCCCTCCTTTTTATTCGTCGCAGATAGCCGAGGGTTTGAAACGTCAAAGACGTCATGCCGTGTGTTGGGACTTGGGATGGGTGGTACATGTACGCACCGACTGTATATGTATAGGTAGAATGGAGGGGGTTGGGTGGTTGGGTACAAAGTTGTTTCTTGAGGCCAGAGGGTAATTCTTGGCTAGTTTGTTTTCATTGGATGTGCTTGGTACGTGAAATTTCCTCAAATGGATCTGGATCTCGATTCTCATCATCTCCTTGGAGTTTCTTGGTCCGTTCAATCTCTTCACTGTATACAAGTGTTACTGGAGGTTCTTGGTCGGTTAAAATCTCTGCAATGCTCGCTCTCACTTCTATTGTCCGTTGAAATCTCAGATCTGTTCAATGAGTACAGATCTCACTGGATATCCTTTGATTTGTAAGGTTATTCACTGTCTGGAGCTCCGAACTCACGAGTCACTGGATATTCTTGGCCCGTAAGCCTTATCGACATAGACCGCTCTCACACTCACACTCCTACACGTACAAATTCTCTCACTGGAGATTCGTCATCTCCCACCGCAAACGTGGCGCGTTTGGGGTCAGCTTGGGCTCAATACCAACGGTATAGTATGTATACACTGGTCATCCATCGTTTGGGCTCGGGCTCTGACTCGCTTTCGGGCT
Organism: Claviceps cyperi; assembly: GCA_018360075.1. Lineage (NCBI taxonomy): Eukaryota > Fungi > Ascomycota > Sordariomycetes > Hypocreales > Clavicipitaceae > Claviceps > Claviceps cyperi. Next base: position 17,114 of record SRPQ01000413.1, read on the forward strand.
TGACAACACCAGTATAGTCTGTACACTGATCACGTTTGGGCTCGCACTTGGATCAGAATACATGCACAGCATAGCACACATACTATCGCACAAAAGAATGGGCGCAGCCGTCTGGCCACTCTGATGTGCGGTACATACCCCTATATATCCTGCGACACATACCAATCATCCAGTCACGCACGCCAGATCATATCAGATGAGAGCATCAAGGCATCAAGGCACCAAAGAATCTCCATCCAGTCAAGGCAAGTTCCATTGAGCCCCTTGATATAGGACACAAGGCCGTGCCAATTCATTACCGATGGAAAGCTTCCCCTCCACCACCCGCTTCCTAGCCCCCCCGCCAATGGAGTCGGCCTCAGAGCCCATTCGTCCGTTTCGTCATACCTCCATAACAATGCCTCTGCCGTGATTATTGTCATACATTACAGACTCCTGTTGCGGAAATTCCAAGCCGCTCATTTCCCGTAGTCCAAGTCCCGAAGCTCAAATATAGGTCCTTATGGACACATGATGAAAAGACTCCCAATGACAAAGAAAGAGAATGATAAAGAGAAGACGAAGAGGGTAAGTTGAAAGAAAGACAGAAATACAAGACCGAAAGGAGAGATTACAGATGAGAAAAGCAATGATGATCTTGATAGAACACTTTTCACCTTCCAAGGGGATTGCTTGCCCCTCTACCTCCATCTTTAGGGGCTCTAGCAATATAGGCTGGCGTATATACATCCACCCGGACCACGGATCAAGGTCCCTAGACCCGAAGCGACAATGTCCATTGGTCATAGGCTCCTTGCCATGGCGGACACACACCCCTCTCTTTCCACCCATCCATCGTCACATTATGCTTCATTTGTGCGAATCGAAGCAGCTATCTGTGTGCTTTTGCGGCTTATTGTGAAGCAATGTTCGGCCGCTCCAGACGCCAGAAGTGGATGTGGCACGATATGCTCAATCGAAGTCTTGTTAACTTTCCTGCTGTGCGTGGCGCAGCCTTGAATTTTCCAGAAATCGTTCTTTGCACAGTATCCACGACCTTTGAACCGTGTGGAAACACAGAGTATCAATGTCGAAAAGCATGCTAAAACAAGCCGTAACGATATAAACCCGGCCATTTTAAATGCTGTAGCGCGAGATGACGCCCGGGCCTTGACCATCAAAACACGACATTGACGACATCATATCCGAAAGGCTTCCCACAGCCACGGGAGCATCAGTTTTATCGAGATACACGAGTATCCTGTTCGTCGTGCAGACCACAAGGATGGAGTGTTTTCGAAAAGTGGGTCCAGGGGGTGTATGTTGGTGTACAAGTTGCAAATAGTGAGTAAAAACATAAATCAAGCTCAGAGAGCTGCCACACTGATTGTGGTTCCTCGGGCGGTTCATCGGGGCGCAGTCCCGCTAGAGTAAAGGCCATTTCCCTAATGCTGCTCGTCGTGCCTTGTACAGCTGTCATGAAATCGCATCTTTTGCCCAATATGGACAAACGGAAAATGGCCGAAGGGTGCTGCTGGTCTGGATGCCGTCGCCTCCGGCAGGTCTTTAGTTCCGCATCGTCTCTACTAGCTCATCGAAGTATTGCATCGGGGTACAGGACCTCATCGAGATCCAGTACCCCGTCGAGTCTGCAACCTCATTGAGATGGACTCATCAAGTTCTAGTACCTCTCCTGTCGATACCCATTCGCGCGAGGATTATCATATTGAACCCCCGTCATGGAATCCGGCCCGCTTGCGTGCATCGATAGGGACCGGAGCGGGGGAAGCTCATTTCGACTAGGTCCAGCATACGCGTCATTCCCGTAACATGACAACTTGGACTGCGAACTGTGAGGCTGCGGTGGCGCCGACGAGGGCACTGGCGCTGGTGACGGCGGCGGTGGCGGCTGTGCATGTCCTGTCGAGTTCAACTCTCCTCGAAGCTGTGCGATTTCCATGCGCATGCTTGAAAGTTCGCGGCGCAGCATCTCGTTTTCGGCCGTTGTGTTGCTGAAATGCAATTGGATTGCACGAAGATGCTCAGACTGCCGTTGGTGTTCGGTAATGGCTATTGCATGCGCGAGTTAGCACCCTGCCGACTTCAGTTGCAGCATTCTCAATCGCGTCGTCTAGGCCCTTCCAACGTAGATGGACAGACGACAGACACAGAAAAGCAAACTACCTTTGGTTAGAATCTCCCACTTAGAAGCCTTTGAGCCGCGTTCTTGTGGCATCAAGTCCCTCAGCTGGTCAAAGAGCTCCTTCATTTCTGTTCGCCTTTTTCGCTCGGCTAGTTTGTGGCTAACCCTCAGCTCTGGTGTTCTACTATAAGGCTGTGATCCCGGCATTCCGTTAATGTCTTCCGCATGCAAGTCGCTCAATTGCTTGTGTTGCATACTGTGATGATGAACGGGAGGGAACTCGCCCGAGATGCTGGGCACGCGCCCAAACTCAGCGCCGTCCTCCAGTCTCCGTTGCCCAGGTGGAAGTCTTGACTCGGTTGTGAACTGGCTACTGGCTACTGATTCCGTCACACTGCTGCGGCGAGAGTTGTCATAAGGGCCAGGGGGGCCGACTCGTTGAATCTCTTCTTCGGGGAAAGCCCACGCCTGGCCCTTGGTCGGCTCCGCAGCGCGAGCAATGTGGCTCGTAGCCGGCCCCGTGATGGCAGGGGCAGTTTTGCCAATTTTAGGTGGTTCAATTGGGTTTCGTTCAGCGCTCGGGTGATAGCCATTAGAAATCCTGTGTACCGAGATAGAGTCTATAGCATATCCTCGATTTCGTTGTGCATGAAGCGTGTTCTGTATTGACGCGGTTGAGTGATTGCTATTGGCGTATGGAGAAGTGCCCAGGCGCATGTCGCTGATACCCTGGTTGATTCTACTGTCAACGCTCTCTCTTCTGGGTCCTCCAACTCCCAGATTCTCTCCCAGACTGGATCCGTGGCGCATCTGACACTCGTTATGTGACGGCCGATCGAAGCGACGGTCGTTGTTGGGAGACGCGGGAGAAACCATGGAGGCAACGCTCATGCTACTCGCCGAAGGAGAGATCAGTGCTCGAGGAATCGTGTTGGCCGCGACAGGAGAGGGAGTCTTGTCTGCGAGCGACGACTGATAGCCTGATCCTGGGCTATGCCCATTCGCGGTAAAAGACGCAGCTGAAGTGTCTGCAGAGGGTTAGTTTATTGATCGCTTTTGGTAATCGAATTGCTTCCGCGCCATTAGGGCAGACATACGCTTGCTCGATGTTTCTGGTGTTGAGTAGAAGCCAGAATCGCGCAGATGTGGAGGCGGGTGGCTGTTGGTGGCTGTGGAATCATCACTATTGAGGATGTTGGGCAGTCCCGCCTTGGGCAGCATGTTTGTCTGTATCGCTTGCGACTCCATAGTTACTAGCAGAATCGCGTGTTTGTGCTGATGTTGTGGCCCAGTCGCGTCCGCTCCTGTCGGATGGCTATGGAATTAGTCTGTCTCACGGTGGCGAAACGCTGAGCGGCAGGAGGAAGACAGCAGTTTCGAGTCGCACACAATGCCCAAAAGATACGCCCGAAAGAGGACGAACTTGGGATGCGAGAGGGAATGCAAGCTGCTGGGCTGCAAAGACAAGAGTGTTCCGTAAGGGTTGCGAGAAAAGAAGCCAAAAAAAAGAAAGGGGTGAAATTCGCGACTCGTGGCAATTGCTGCTAGTTTGTGGATATGAGATAAAGTCGAAGGGGTCGAGGCGTGGGTCGCTGATATGTCGGGGGGGGGGGGGGGGGGGGGGGGG
>SRPQ01000414.1:0-20824 GCA_018360075.1 Claviceps cyperi
CACAGGATATGACCCACAGCCGCTTTCCATCAGTTTCCACGCAGCAATCCCGGTGCAACATCGGAGTCCAGCTCAACACCTCTGGGCTTTCAAACTTGCTGAGTTGGGTGAAGAAGCTAATGAGTGCCTGCCTACCTGCTACATGTTTATTATCATGTATCCGAAAGGTGATTCTAGACATCTGGTTTACGCTCAATAGGCCACCGAGTTGGGGACTTGTCCAAGAGACGAGCGTGACGGGCTTTAGTGGTAAATTGCGGGTAGGAGGAGGTATGTAATCGAGGTAGAAGGGAGCCGAGCAAACTTGGATAGGTGGGCTGTTCCGACAAAGATTCGTAATGAGAACCTTGGTGAATCCTTGGACGTATGGTTGGTCTCCGCGCTATCTGCGCCACCAGTCGATGCTGTTTCTCTCAAACGGTCTTGAGGACTCTTTTGCTTTGTTTTCTCGCGTATGTTTGGGGGCGTTGAACTGGTGAGCTTTGGTCTGAACACGTACCCTAAAGGAAGACTTGATGCTCTGAATCGTACATACATAACAGGTAACTACACACTTCAGCATTTAACTTACGTCTCGACACCTGGCAAATGAGCTTCCTTTCACGTTCACGCGATGCCAGGACATCTTTAATACTTGGCCATGCTTCACACTAGATACTAACAATCTCGTAGCATACTTTGGCTACGGCGACCGGTCTGTGTGTGTCTGCTCGACAATTCCAAATCCAGTTGTTATGTACTGCTGTCTCGCCCTTCGACATAGGAAAAAGGAGCCACATGGGCGGGAATCGCATCTGCAATGGCATAACTTCAGAGTTATAGGGCTGACACTTATCCTGCTCTGCTCTGCTTCTAGCTCTCACGAGAAACACAGCTTGAGGTTCGTTGGGTGTGCGCAGATTTGACTCAGGAGGGCTCTGGGGGATAAAACGCAGAGGGGCGTAAAGGGCTCACTGCGGATTGAAATGTCTGTTTCTCTTGACGAGACATTTTTTGGGCGGAGGAGGTGTGGGCTTGTAAGGTGAGGACTTTCAATGAGGGCCTGTGGGGGAAGAAAAGAGTAGAATAGGTCTTGATTCATAGTCGTCTGATGGGATTTGCTAGAGAAATAATAAATGATGTCGCGGCTGAAGCATATACGAGGGCAGTTGGGAAGAGGAGAAAAGGTCGGTTTACTAGAGCGCATGGCTGAGCTATGACTAGATAGAATCTAGACTGGACCTGAGAGGATGAGCCTCAAGGATAATGGATCTCAGAGAGAATGTCGAACCGGAGAGGGTGATGGACCTCAAAGAGTATTGGGCGTCAGAAGAATAATGATAAGACTGCGGATGGCTTCGGAGAAAGAGGCCCTTCCTTAATGCAGCTGATGCAGTTCGCGTTTGATCCTGATTCTCCCTCAAAAGCACATGGAAGCAGACGTGTGCGGCCGTCATAGACGAGGGAATTGTCACGGCGAAAGACAGAAAGTAGACAGATCGATAGTGTGAAAGTGCGTATCAAGTCGACCTTGGTCGTCTCTATTCGGAGCGCAATGTGTGTTGATTGAGCACTCATGAAATGCAAGGTATCCCGGACGCCAGCTTGTGCACGTAGGCATTGCTACATTTCTTCCACCTGCTGCCGCCCATGTGCCGCTTTTATTTTCATACACCTCTCGCTTGTTCGACTTCCTTGGTTCCCCTCAGAGCTCACTCACATGGTGATTTGTACGTTGGAAAAAAAATCAAAAAAAACCGACTCGCTTAGTTCTTCTTGCCGACCACGGAGATGTTCAGGGCTGCAGGACCGAATTAGTTTGGGATACCAGGGTCGTAAGTCTTTGTCGAGTCGCGGGACCGGGTTTCGACGCGATGAGCCGGAAGAAAGGATTATGCACGTACTAGGAGGCAAGCTCTGCTTCAACTTCTCAGCCTTCTCGGAGTCCTGGAGCACCAACGTGTACAGGTGTCGCTGGCAGCGGACCTTGAACTTGATGTTGTTGCTCTGCTTGTTCTTCTTGATCCGCGCGGCTATTTATCCAAATTCGTTAGACCAAAGTTCGTAAAAGGGGCGTCTGCTTCCGTTGCTCCATTGTCCATGTTTCTTATCGGTTTGGGGCGCGACGAGGGGAGCCATCGTTTTTTTTTGGTCAGGGTACGTAGCACATACACGAAGCGTCCTTGCGACGGCAAATCTCGATGAACTGGAAGCGAGAATATTAGCAGCGTACTTCACGAATGTCCTTCTTTTCCATCCCAAAAATAGTGGATACAAGATGAAAATTACCTTCTTGATATCAGCGACTTCGCGAGGCATTTTGGCGGTGTTAAAGACGGGCTTGTCTGTCTGTCGAAGAGGGGATATTCGGAGTCGTGAAAGGGCGTCGAGATGAGGTAGTCTTTTTTTTAGAAGGTGAAATTCATTTTGTGCGCTGGGCTGGGCTTTTCGCGGGGCCATGGACGCACGGACCAAGATGGAGTTGCGCCACACATTCTTCCTCGCCAAGAGCAGCTGATGTGGCTGGTGAGCTGCACGAGTGGCGGTGCGCAGACAAGGAGATCGGAAAGGCGATGGCTGCAACTTGCAAGTGCCTCGACAAGCTGTGCTTCTCCAAATCGACGCCTTTTGAAACTGACCATATATTTGACGCTACATCTTTCATCTTTGACTTTATATCCTCAGAGGTAAGGCTAGTGCTACCTGTATAGTCTGTTGCATTGTCCATGGTACTGAGGCCAGCCACGAGCCTACGACGCACGATGCACACGCCACTCGACAATGCGATGAGGTCAAAGGTACCATTGGGTTCCCTCAAGAGTCAATTACATTTGAAGCGCTAACTGATTGTAGAACATGGTGCTTGGTATGATTCTACTGAAGGAAGAAGAAGACTAGAAGTGAAGAACCAAAAAAACGGACGGGCAAGCTAAGCAACGAGTTGACACTTCACAGCATTTGGAGCAGCCGTGGTCGCTGCCGCAGTCTGGTCCATCTGGGGCACCGAGATGTTTCCACCGCCGCCTGATCCCAAGGGCGACCCGGAAACGTGGACGCGGGAAGAAATGAGGCGCTGGCTAGCTGCTGTAGGTCGTTTTTCCTTCTCTTCCTTTCAACTGGCTGATTACTAGAAGATGGCAAGCACCCAGAGTGGTGGTTGACGTGAACAATTATAGAGAAACCTATTTCCTCAAGGGCGCGACTCGAGAGAGGACCTGTTGGAGAGGATACAAGCAAACATGAGGATGGCTCGGAAGTAATGCATCATGACGGGCTGCTGAATGAAGGCCCAGGGGCTCGAAAGTAATGCGCAATCTGCGCGAGCTCACATTGTCATTTCCATAGCAAAAACCAGTTGGCCAGAGAAAGGACCGACTTCCAAGGGAATATGTATCGAAAGTTGAGGCTGTATCGCTGGCCAATTATCATCGAGACGAAGTTAGACCTAGCCACTTACGTAAACACTCGCGCCCCGCGCCGTCTTTTCATGTCTTCTAAATTCACATGTCTTGTCAACGATCCTCCCGTCACTGCCCTACACAACTAGGTACATATGTATTCCGAATGAATTGGTCCATCACCATGTCAATTTTAAATGACATGCGATCGCACTTTGTCGGTTCAGCGTATACATATCTACCTGCATATGTACTGGCGGGCGATTCGATATCATCCCCCCCCTACCACCTGTAATGTAGGGGATGAAATCGAATCGCCCGCCAGTTATGCTTGTATACAATAACTCAGGCTCTAAGCAGCGAGATGGGCTCATTCTAGGCTCAAAAGTACTCGAGTTCGATTATGCACAAGTCAGAATAAAAGTAAACCCGGCATATTCTTATATTTTAGGCTGGAATTCGCTACGGCAATCAGGTTCCTCTCGTCGCCCTCCCAGAGAGCCCCGGCTCAAAGAGAGGCGGCGTCACAAGCGGTGTTTACCTTGATCACATAATTGAAGAACAATTTCAAGCATGCTCTATAGTGATATTATCTTTATGAATGACAATGTGCCGGCTCACGAAGCCAGGATCGTGAAAATTCGCCTCGAAAAGCTAGGGGTCACTCCTCTGGACTGGCCGCCATTCAGCCCCTAGATAACCTGAATCCCATTGAGAACCTCTGGTCATGTCTGAGACAGCAAATCTTTAAACAGGACCAGAACATGGTGCATATGAAGAAGTGTCAGGCGGCATCGGAGCACCTTAATAAAATTGCGACAAACGTTTGAGATGCGCTCGATATGAAGCTTGTTAATGGCTGCTGAAAATTTCCGAAACCCGCATCACAGTCTCGGTGCGGCCGAGTTTTCTGCACGCGTTTCTTCAGAGGTCAAGGTCGTGGATTTTACTCAGAACTTGTAGAATTCCAGCGCTGAACTACATATCACACAAGAATTTAGGTTGGTGAGCAATTGTCGGCGATATTGCGGTGTGGCCGTCGCAAAAAGCAATTCTTTTGCCGTTTTGGCGACGGTGGACGTTTTCGACGATTCCAGCGTGCGCCAAAGTTCGTCTCGAAGATGATTGGCCAGCGACACTGTCAGGTGGGGGTGGTTGACACTCACGACTCACGACTCACGAGTCACAATGACACAGTCAGGTTTGCAAGAGGGGTGGAATCCACCTTCCACTCGACCACTCAGTCTCACCCACCCAAAACAGCACGTGCTTGTTCCGCCACACACTTGAGCTTCGAACGCGATCCAAAGTCGTACATAGTCTGGAATTTCACCAAGCCCTCGTCTCTCAAATCTCTCCACTGGCGCAATCCGCTGCGGATAGTCGGATCGTCACGCCATATCGTACACGATTGCTACACGGCCTCGTGACAAGCCACAACATCCGCCCCTTTTCAAAAGAATACTCAGCGCGACCACCGACCGACCCTTCCTGAACAGCGCCTTCTCGAATCAAAGCGACTGCCAACTGACGCGAAAAATACTGAACTTGACGCCCACGCCTTACCAAAATCCCAAATTTTAGCGCGCTTGCGAAACAGTGCGGTGTATAGGATATACAACATCGTCTCCCATGCCCCCCATAAACTACATGGTGTTCCTGCTCGAGGCAAGCTGATTTCTTGCCCGCCATGACTTTCTTCGAGGATCCGCGCATGCGGCAGCGGTGGAACCGCATTGCTCACGATGCGGAGACTGTGACGGAGAACGCTGCAGCTGGCATCTTTGCGTTTTCACAAAATTACATCACCCCGTGTTTCTCTTCCATGGCCGACTCGATAGAACAATGCACGACGATGTGTCTGGGAGACCCCGAAGATCGGTTGCGCAGGAAAAGAGAGCGCCAGCGCGCCCGCGACAATGCCGAGTTTAGCTTCGATTTCTACGACGATTGGTACCAAGACGAGCGCACGGGTGGCCTTTTGGGCCACTGGGGCAGCGAGGATTGGGACCGCCTGCTTGCTGGCACGGGAGCAGTTCGAAAGCACGGCGGTGGCGACACGACGGAGCAGCAGCAGCCGCGCAGGAAAAGAGGCATGAGCTATGGCACACGTGGTGCGAGAAGGAAGCCCAACACAGCGGAAGATCCCACAATCATACCGAGTACGCAGCCGATTGGCTTCTTGAGCAGACTGCCTTGGAAGATGGGAGGCACACTACGATATAAGCCCAGCGCGGCGGATCTACAGGACCATCCAGGAAAGCATGATGAGGAGGAAGCTGCACCGCTGCTGGGCAGTAGTGGTGACCACGATAACGACGGCGACGAGTCGGACGATGAACATGCGCATACTGCGCGGCGACAACGGAGTGGAACGACTGGCTCGGGAGGCACCTCGGACTCGTACCGATCAAGAGGGGATTTGTTTCCCAGCGACGGCGAGGGCGAGGAGGATGCCATTCCGCTTGATGACGATGTGACATATGACATGATCAGGAGGGATGACCGGAGCAGCGGTAGGACGATAAGCAGTGATGGGAAACGACCACCAGCCCGCTTCGCACCATCGAGAACCGTGTCTCGGTCGACCATTGCATCAACGACGACGTCGGCAGACTCGCCCGTGCCCGAACGCATGACTTACTCGCAGCCAGTGACTCCAGAGATGGCCAAGACGCCAACCGCATATCATCTTCACGCTGAGGAGGGGCAGATCCAACGCCAAGAACATTACGATGAACAACAGGCCAGGAGAAGCGTGCCGGAGCATTATCCTCCTGAACAGCTGGAACGCGATGGCAATATCGATTTCGATGCTCTCCTACTAGCGGACGACGAACTGGAAACAAAGCCAGACACGGAGGTCCAAGCAGATAAAAAAGACTCACTACCATCAAGGGTGCTCCAGCACGAGGAGCAGAGGCTGCCGCTGTCATTGCCGCTGTACTTACCTGAACCACATCAAAGTGTTCAAAAACAAAGTCAACAAACACCCACGGAGCGCGTAGACGTAGGAGGATCACGAGAGCCACGACAGGGCGGCAAGAACAGCAAGGACATCGGACTCGAAAGAAATTCATCTCAGTGTCGTACTGATCCGTCCTTCCACGCAGCGCGTCTTCCTCGATTCGGCTGAGGCTTTACGGTGCGGCATACGCCTCAGATAGATGGTAATCCATCTCACCCTTCATCCTGTTTATCGTTGAGTTTCGGGGCGGCTAGGATTGATCTCAATCTGTATGGGGATCGGGCGGGCATGTGTAGAGTAAGCCGACCATCGATCCAGTTGCTGGCGAGTGCAGCAAAGCAAGAAGCAAACGCTTATATCTTCAGGTATGTCGCTGCGCTGCAGGGGGTCACGCTCGCCACGAGGGCCCGAGGCAATGAATCAAGAAGCAATTCGGCAAGAACGCGCAATATGAAGAGTGGTATTCGATCCATTCGGTGCGCAGTGTGTGACGACGATTGAACCAATGACTCTGTGCTCAATCCTTCCAGACTCGTTGCGAGAAGGCATTTCGTATCCATTTACATATTTGTTGATTGCTGGTCTGGAGACGCGTCCAGCTTCCCGACCTGCGAGGCGACGACAGACAACAATAGTAGCAACGGTCAGGTTGTCTTCTGGGCTCTGCGATTGAAGCTGTCCATACCATTGCTGCTTGAGATGGGGTTGAACGTTGGCTCGGCTGTGGGATCGGTTGGGATCGGCTTTCCCCGCATTAAGGCGGCGATGGGTTGCCCGCTCCCGACCCACTGCCGCCTTGCCAGATGCCGCTGCGTGCTGGGTTCTGGGGCAGACGAATACAACATAGATTCTGGGGCAAACAAGTTTCCGAAAACCTGGTTCTTGATGCAGGCAGCACAATCCTGTCTCTGCGCATTGCCATTCCCCGGGCTGCAGATACCTAGCTATCTGCGTGACTCCGTCGCATCATACTCAGGGCGGCTCTTATTTTCCCTATGAATAGATGTAGCTGAACTATCTGAACAATCTGACCAAGGATCATCTCAGGTCGCTGGCCGCATACAAACATCTCCGTCATGGCACCCTCCGGTCCCATATCGACTCCTCTCACCACCCTACTGAACATCCAGCATCCCATCATGCTAGCTGGCATGGCACACACCGCTGGCGGGGAGCTGGCCGCTGCAGTCTCCAATGCGGGCGGTCTCGGCGTCATTGGCGGCTTCCAATACACGCCCGAGCAGCTACGAGACATCATCCAGGAGATGAAGGCGAAACTCAAGCACCCAGGTCTCCCGTTCGGAGTCGACCTGGCCCTCCCGCAAGTGGGCGGCAACGCGCGCAAGACCAACCACGACTACACCCACGGCAAACTACATGAGCTAGTGGATCTCATCATCGAGAGCGGCGCCTGTCTTTTTGTTTCGGCCGTGGGGGTCCCAGACAAGGAGGTCATTGACAAGTTCCACAAGCACAACATCTTGGTCATGAACATGGTCGGCCACCCCAAGCATGCTGTCAAGGCGCTGGATCGCGGTGTGGACATGATTTGCGGGCAAGGCTCCGAGGGGGGCGGTCACACGGGCGATGTTGCAAACTCTATCCTGATGCCTTCCCTCGTGGATGTGGCGCGCCGCTATAAGCCCCCTATGCTGAAGGGCCAGACTGCCTTGGTTGTTGCGGCCGGTGGAATTCACAACGGCCGAGGGCTGGCGAGTTCTCTTATGCAGGGCGCCGTGGGCGTGTGGGTGGGCACTAGGTTCGTGGCCTCTACGGAAGCTGCCAGCCCGGAGGAGCATAAACACGCGGTTATGTCTTGCGGATTCTCCGATACGGACCGCACGATTGTGCTCACTGGCCGGCCCTTGCGAGTGAAGTTGAATTCGTATCTGCGGGGGTGGCAGGCCAGAGGAGATGCGGCACAGCAGCTATGTGACCAGGGTGTTATTCCCATTGAGCATGACTTTGAGAATAATCCAGATGATGTCGAGTTTCCTCACATCATGGGGCAGGTGGCTGGGGCTATCACCAAGATTCTACCGGCTAGGGAGATTGTGGACGAGATGGTGGCGGAAGCTGTTGATCAGCTGAATCTTGCGAGTGTGTACCTTGATTCTAAGAGCAAGCTGTAGCCTGTGAGGAAGGGAAGGGGAATACAGGATCATCATTGATAGGGCCAGAAGGCTGGGCCATGGATGGTCGCACGGGTTGCGATAACATCAGGCGGACAGAGGCCAATTTGGTATGCATTCATGTTATGTGCAGCTTTCGTTACTGGCTTTGTTTGCTACATGAGGGTCGATTTTCGGGCAGCACGTGAACATGTTCTAGCCTGCTTGTACTAACTACTAATCATGACATGTTCATTGGACATTTGCCAAGAAGTCTGGACTCTGAACAAACATGTACCATGATGGTCAGAACGGGAGAATAAAATACTAACGAGACACAGGAAGATAAATTGCCCAATGATAAAAACTTCCGTGCCACTGCATCAACAACACACTAGCCTACTTAGATCCAACACTGTACTGCACGGGTCTGGTCCAACTAATCCTGTTTGCAAAACCTTTCAAAGAGCTGACCCTTCTCTCGTCGAGTCTGGTTACTCGTGTCTCACTCTATCAAAATGGAGCGAGGCATCTGACCAATCACGACAGGGTAAGGTGCCCCCTCCGGCAGGGCATGTACCTAGACCTAGGTACCTGGCTGAATTTTCTTATCCGTGACTTTTTTCTCCTTATCGCGGATCCCACTTATCGCCGCTTTTTTTGATCATCGCCAACTTGGCCTCGCTGCAATTACGTTACGGCATAGAACCCCAGGACGACCAAATTCAAGAACTAAGAAGCGACGATTCGAGTCCAAGAAACAGTTAAAATCTACCACCATAGCTGTCACTATGGGCGACGGAGTCACTAAGAAGAGAAAGCGCACCGTCGCCGAACCTCTCGTCGACGCTACCGCGTTGTCCAAAAAAGTCAAGAAATCGAAGAAGCCGGTTCCCAAAGTTCAGGCTAAAGACGACAGCGACGATCAGAACGATGAAGATGTAGAAGATGAAGAAGAGGAGGAGAAGGACCAAGATTCTGAAGAAGATGCAGACAAGGACGAGGAAGAGTCAGACGCCGAGTTGGCTGAGGACAAAGAAAACGACGATGCCGCCGACGACACGATTGGCAAACTGCCCACAGACGAAGCTCCTGTACTGTCGTTAAGCGGTGATTCCGAGTTGTTCGAGCAACTGAAGTTGTCTGAAAAAACGATGAAGGCAATTGGTGAAATGGGGTTCACCAAGATGACGGCCATTCAGAAAGTTGTACGTTATGCCCAATTCCGTTGGCAAGATGGAACACAGAAGGGAAACATCCCTCGTATTCTTGTCTACGCAATACTAACTCTCCTCACACTAGGTCATTCCTCCCCTGTTAGCAGGAAAGGATGTTCTTGGTGCAGCCAAGACCGGTTCCGGCAAGACACTTGCGTTTCTCATTCCCGCCATCGAGATCCTCAGTGCATTGCGTTTCAAGCCACGAAACGGGACTGGCGTCATTGTCGTGTCTCCGACGCGCGAATTGGCGTTGCAGATCTTTGGCGTGGCGCGCGAACTTATGAAGCACCATTCCCAGACGTACGGCATTGTCATTGGAGGTGCCAACCGGAAAGCAGAGGTAGAGAAGCTGTCCAAGGGTGTCAACCTGCTGATTGCCACTCCCGGGCGACTTTTGGATCATTTATTGAACACGCCATTCGTGTTCAAGAATCTTAAGTCGTTAGTGATTGACGAAGCGGATCGAATTCTGGAAGTTGGTTTCGAGGACGAGATTCGACAGATTGTTAAGGTCTTATCCAACGATGACCGTCAGACAATGCTGTTTTCTGCCACGCAGACCACCAAAGTCGGTACGTAGCTTGCTGAGCATTTGGATTGCTTCGTACTAGCCGTCGAGCTATCGGGGCCGTTTGCTAACAAGCAATTACTACAGAGGATCTTGCACGAATTTCTTTGCGACCTGGCCCACTCTATATCAATGTCGACGAAGAGAAACAATTCAGTACTGTGGACGGATTGGAACAAGGCTACGTTCTCTGCGACGCCGACAAGCGATTCATCCTGCTCTTTTCCTTTTTGCGACGCATGCAGGCTAAGAAGAAGAAGGTCATTGTTTTCTTCAGCAGCTGTGCCTCGGTCAAGTACTACGCGGAGCTCCTCAACTACATTGACTGCCCTGTGTTGGATCTCCACGGTAAGCAGAAGCAGCAGAAGCGGACCAACACCTTTTTTGAGTTCAGCAACGCGAAACATGGCATTTTGATCTGCACGGATGTTGCTGCCCGTGGTCTTGATGTGAGTCATGAATACCTGATACCTGAAGGAGATGCGTGGATGAGACTTTGGGGTCTTTTGGAGATAACAGCTGACAAAATCCCTACTTAGATTCCCGCTGTCGACTTCATCGTTCAGTTCGATCCTCCTGACAACACGCGCGATTACATCCACCGAGTGGGCCGAACTGCTCGTGGCGCCGACACCAAGGGCCGCAGTCTGTTGTTCCTTCAGCCCAATGAAGTCGGCTTCCTGTCTCATCTGCAGACAGCCCGCGTGCCTGTCGTTGAGTTTGAGTTCCCCGCCAAGAAGATTGCCAATGTCCAGTCCCAGCTGGAGAAACTCATTGGCAAAAACTACTATCTCCAACAGAGCGCCAAGGAGGCCTTCAAGTCCTACCTGCACGCCTATGCTTCGCACAGTCTACGGTCTGTCTACGATGTGCACAAATTGGATCTGGCCCGCGTGGCTAAGAGCTTTGGTTTTACTACCCCGCCGCGCGTGGACATCAACCTCGGGCAATCGATGAGCAGGGATAGAGTCCAAGGCAGGAGAACATATGGCAGTCAGCCTCGACAACCCAACAGAGGCGGCCGCAGGTAAGCCCTGTCGCCGTTTTGGCAAGGTTTGAACGAGGAAAGCAGGAGATGGGGCAAAGAAAGAAGAAGAAAAGCGCAAGCTATGTTGTGCCATGGATGGGCGTTTGGCGTGTCGCATTGTATTTTATGGGTTACTGTGTGTGTTATCAGACATGGTCAAGTCTTGCGTCAATATAGAAAATATCTGCAGCCGAGGTGCATAAGAGCAGTCAGCAATAATAACCAAGGATGGAGCGTGCTTGTCGAAAACGTCAGGTGGCTGTAGAACGTTCGTTCCATTGCGCGGCCTTTGTGGCCTTCGTGAGACATTGACCTTCGACAGAAGCAGGCAAGCAGGTGAGTGAGCCAAGCCAGTAAGACGAGGCAGAAGCTGAAGGGCGGAGTCGGCAGCCGCGACAGGAAAGTGAGGGCAGGAACTACCAATACCTACATATGTACTGTACTTACTACTGCAGTCTGCGGCACGCGTCACCATCGGGGCTTTGCTCCATCGATTGTCCAAAGGCTAGCCATCAACCGGTTGAGCGAAGCAGAATGCCCTTCGAAGCTCACGAACAAGCCGTCCAGGCGCACGGACAAGCCGTTCAGGGCATTTCTCTCCAGGTAAAGAGCTTCTATGAACGTCAGAAGCCATTTCGCATCTACCACGGCTCGACCAACAGCACGCGCACCTCGCGTCGCCGCGCCGACAACACCATCGACACCAGCCATCTCAGCCATGTGCTCTCCGTCGACCCAAACAAGCGAACCGCGCTTGTGGAGCCGAACGTGCCCATGGACCAACTCGTCAAGGCAACACTGGAGCACAACCTCGTGCCGCCCGTGGTGATGGAATTCCCGGGCATCACCGTCGGAGGAGGCTTCTCGGGGACCTCTGGGGAGAGCAGTTCATTCCGGTACGGCGCCTTTGACGCAACCATGGAGTCCATCGAGATTGTCCTTCCCGACGGCACCATCACGAGGGCATCCAAGACGGAGAAGCCAGACCTATTCTGGGGCGCTGCCTCAGCGTTTGGAACTCTCGGCGTGGTAACGCTACTGGAGATACAGCTGAAGCCGGCCAAGAAATTCGTCGAGCTGCATTATCGGCTTTCGCGGACAGCCGTCGAGACGGAGTGCAAGATGCGCAAAGCGTGCGAGGACGCAGAGAATGATTTCGTGGACGGCATTGTCTTTGCCGAGCATACTGCGCTGGTGTGCTGCGGGCGTCTGACGGATGTGATGCCCCCCGGCGCCAACAAGACGAGGACGTTTTCTAGACGCAAGGATCCTTGGTTTTATATCCGCGCGCGGGAGGTTGCGAAGGACCTGGCGGCCAAGAAGAAGAAGATGCTCAAGAAGATGCAGGTGGATGAGGTCCGAAGCCTCGACGACATCAATGCTGCTGTTGAGAGCTTGGAGACGGTGGACTATATCCCGCTGGTGGAATACCTATTCCGCTACGACCGTGGCGGCTTCTGGGTCGGCAAATACTCGTTTCGGTACTTCCTCGTGCCGTTTAATCGCATCACTAGATGTCTGCTCGACCAGTTCATGCACACGCGCGTCATGTATCGCGCGGTGCACAAGTCCGGCTTGGCGGACTACTACATGGTCCAAGACGTGGGCGTGCCCATCGACCGCGCTACCGAGTTTCAGGCTTGGCTGCATGACACCTTTGGCATCTATCCCCTCTGGCTCTGCCCGTTACGCATCCGGCGCGATGACCCCAACTCTGCACATGGGCTACATGCGCGTTTCGCTGATCCTGATACCCCCGACCTCATGAACTTTGGCGTCTGGGGGCCTCTCCTTGGGCGATCTAGGCGCGAGGTCATTGACATGAATCGCGCGCTGGAGATGAAAGTCCAGGAGTTGAGTGGAAAGAAGTGGCTGTACGCGCATGCGTACTATACGGAAGAGGAGTTCTGGCGTAGCTACGACAGGGAGTCATATGATGCCCTGAGGGCCAAATACAGGGCTGGGTATCTGCCGAGCGTGTATGAAAAGGTCAAGGTTGATGTGGACGAAGAAGAGGCGCTGAGGAAGCGGAGTTTGGAGACGAGGGTGAGGGCTGCGCTGGGCGATGTGTGGCCTTTGAGAGGGTTGAGGGGGTTTTATGGCGCGGTGAGGGGGGGAGATTATTTGCTGGGGAGCAGGAAGGAGGGGAAGGACAGAGAATGATGTTATGCGTATTGTTTGCTCGTCTGGTGTCTTTTCAATTGTTGTCGTCGTTGTTGCTGCTGTTCCATTCATACCCCCTACTTCATAGCGATAGGCCTACTTACACGGTTCAGGAAAGACGTGACTATAGTAGTTGTCCAACGCTATCTTTTGTGACACAGGTGACAGAATTCACCTTTGACCCCTGCTATTGAAGATACTCTTGAGCCTCAAGTTTCCTATCAGCTACAAAATTCCGCCACTTGACCAGCATGGCCTCGAAATCGTCCGCCAGATCGATCTTGCAGCGTGGCCAGCATGACTAGACTGCTATGTACTACTCTTTAGTACCGGAATTAGTCGGGAATGTGCATTGGTTCGTCATAGAATTTATACGGAATGGCGTTGGTATGCAGTTCTCCAAGCAGGCAGTCTCTGATGGCGGAAGCCAAGTGAGAATGCGAGGCGTGTACATGGTTCTGTCGTTATGCGAGGAGCTTCCTAGGTAGACGGACGGTTTGTATACACGGGACAAAATTACGTAGAAGCAGGTGATTTAGGAAATTTGTCTTGCCAAACCATGTGCAGTATGGGATACCCAGTGGTTCAAACACCAAATCGACCCCGAGTTCTATCCTATCATCTATGACCAGCCCTTCAACGCTGGATGCTAGATAAGCCGTGGCATAAATCCTGTGGTCCCAAGCAGAGATGGAGCAAAACGTCCAAATCAATACAGACCACCCACATCAATCACGAGTTTTCGACCAGTCCTTCAATGTCTCGGTCTATAATCCGCCATGCACCCTCCTTGCTACTCTTCAACCCATCCCCTGCCCGCAACCTTCTTCTGCTTCACCTTCTTGGCCGGCAACGGCCAGCCCTGCCCCCCCGTATTCTCCGCGCGCAGATACGGCACAAGCCAGCATTCTCTCGTCAAGGATCCATCAGCCGCGGCCGCGACCGCCTTGGTCTCTTTGATGGGCTTGCCGTAAGTAAGAAGCGGAGTGTCCTTGGCTAGACCTGAGAGTTGGCCACCAGTGACGTCCGTGAGGGAATGCATACGCGTCTTGCCTTTCTTCTCTGGATCTGCGCCAGAGGGGGTTGTTCGCTGAAGGTACGAGTACACAATGTACTCCGGGCATTCTTGGATACTTAGATGGGCCATCGGGGACGTCGGGTGGATGTACACGAGGCTGTCGTGGTCGGGCCCCTGTGTTTCGTGCAGGGGAATCAGCGGCATGTACGGCACGTCGATGGCTCGCTTTGGCTTGCGGTACTGTTCTGGGCGGGTAGGACAGAGGTCTGCGCGGATGGCGACCTGGTCGACGAAGCCGGCGGCGACCATTTGCTTCAGGGCGCTGACTTGCTTGGGCGTGGGTGGCTCCAACTTGTCCTGGTACTTCAGGTTTGCGAACGAGGCAATGTTGGTTCGAAGGAGCTCTGTGATCTGCTTCCTTAGTTGTTGCACCTCTCGGAGGACTTTGAATCGGACAAAGTGTCGTTCGCACCAGTCTTGGGTGGGCTCGTGTGCGAATTCGCCCACTACTTGAAGTAGCTTGATCGCGTCGGATCTATCGTCCAAGTAGCAGAAGTTTTTGTGCACCTCGTTGAACAGCCGGCGGACGTTGGCTTGCCGAGTCTCAGCCACGACGTCTGCGTTTGTCCGGATCTCGACGTCTTCTCGCACGGTCAACTGCGGGATTGCTTGCGTCTCTGGCAGGAAGACTTCGGCAGCGGAGAGGCCAGCCACTAGTGCAATGGTATAGGGCAGGCAATCGTGCAAGTGACCGACAAGCAGAATTCTGGCGAAACGAGGCGAGAGCGGAAAGACTGACATGGTCTTGCCAATCTGCGTCACTTGGCCCGAGGGAGATAGTGCTGATAGATAGGTGAGCAGCTTTTCGGCCTTGGCCAGGCTCTGCCGCTCTGGTGGAGTTGGAAAGGGGAAGTTGACCACGTTCTGAAGGTTCATGGCTTTCAGCTGGAGCACGATACTGTCGATCGGCATGCGCAGAAGCTCAGGGTCGGCAAACGGCTGGAAATCTCTCTCGTACACTGCGGACGAATACAATCGGTAGCAGTGGCCGGGTCCAGTTCGACCAGCACGCCCAGCACGTTGGCTTGCGCCGGCCTTGCTGATCCAGCCAATTTCGTAGCTTTGGACGCCGCTCTGGCGATCGTAATGTCGTTCCTTGGATCGTCCACAATCGAAGACGAATTTTGTCCCTGGGATCGTCAAGCTTGTTTCAGCAACATTGGTTGCCAAGATGACTTGCCGAGTGCCTTCAGGGACTGGCTCGAAGACTCTGAGCTGCTCTCGAGTGGGAAGAAGGGAATACAACGGAAGGATCTGCATCTTCAAAGGCCCAGCCTCTTGGTTCTCTTCAATCTGGAATTCGTCTGCATCTTCCTCGCCGTCTGACTGCACACCATCAATTTCATCACCGTCGTCATCCTCCACATCTCCGAACTCGACGTCCTCGACCTCCATCGGGGCCTCGTTCGCTGAGATCTTGACCTTGGGACCATCAGCTAGCGTCTTGCCGCCAAAAGCAGTCCTCAGCTGTTTGCTCAGCTGCAAGATCTCGTTGCGGCCAGTGAGAAACACCAAGAAACCCCCAGGAGGCAGTTGCCGGTGACCGCGACTGATCTTCTTGAAGGCCTCTTCAACGTAGTCGTGTTGTGTCTTTCGAGCGAAATGGATGGTGACAGGATGCTGCCGGCCTTCAACTTCGAGCACGGGCGGAGGTGTGGGAAACAGTGTTGAGTTCATTGTCAAGTCCTCTATCCTGAGAGTGGCCGACATGATGACGAGCTTCAGGGGCTTCACTGTCGGGTCTTCTTCCGCCAATTCGGCTCGCAGCTTAATCACTCTGCTCAACATGCCGATCAGAATATCAGTATTGACGCTTCTTTCGTGTGCCTCATCAATGATGATGGCCGAGTATCTTCGCAAAGTGATATCCTGTGCAATCTCCCTCAGCAACACACCGTCGGTCAGAAATTTGATAGCAGTCTTGCCCGACACTGTGCCTTCGAACCGGATTTGATACGCAACGGCCTCGGAATGGTCACCAAGTTCGTCCGCCACACGTCTTGACATGGAAACAGCGGCGACTCTTCGAGGCTGCGTGACGGCAATCATGCCTGGCGTTGGAGAGGTCGGCGATCCATAGCCTGCTTCGTAGAGAAATTGCGGGACCTGAGTCGTCTTTCCTGAGCCTGTTGCACCACATATGACGACAATGTCATTGTTGTGAATCGCCTCCATGATCCTCTGCTCCTCAGAAACCACCGGCAGCTTCAGCCGAGCTTCTTGTATCTCGGGGGACCTTGTCACATTGACGCTGTACGCTTTTCTTGCGTCATTCTCAGTCGGCCGCAGTTCCATTGGCAGAGGTTCTTGCTCGGGAACTCGGGGCACAAAGTTGTCGAGTTTGGGAACCTCCAATGGGCCAGTGTGTTCCAAAGGCTGATAACCCAACGCTTCGTTTCGTTGTTGAAGTGCCCATGACTTGAATGCGGAGGATCGTGTCGCTGATTTTTCGCCGTCATGTTCACTAACATCTGAGTCTTCCAAGCTCGAGTTATCATCTTCATCATCACTTGTGTTCTGCCCACTTTCCGAGCCGGACCCATCATTATCAGTTCCTTCCTCATCATTGTCCTCCTCTTGATCTTCTTCGGAGTCTTTGTCGTTCTGACTTTCGATGTCGCTGGTTCCCCCATCGTCACTACTGAACCCACCCCATTCCTCGTACTCAGATCCTTTCCTTTTTTGGGTATTTGTGACAACTTCTAGCGTAGCGATTTTGGTCTTGACCCCCCCTCTCTTTTGCTTCTTCCTAATCACAGGTTGGCCCCCGTCATCTTGGTCCATAGGTCGTTTTAGCCCTGATCCGACGACCGCCGTACTGGAGGCCGGCCCGGCCGCCGGTTGAGCTTCTGTGAAATTTTGGACATCCGTTGTTGTCGGTACATGGTGCACATCATATTCGCAACTTTCTTTCGACTCGCCACTCGTCCGCTCCTCGAGGAGCACGTCTTTGTCGCCTTCGAGGCCCGCTCTTTGCTCCCGCAAGGCTCGTGATAGCGCTTGCCTCTTTGTCTCTTTGCCTTGACCGAGCGATCTGCTACTTGCGAAAAGTGAGGTGTCGATGCGACGCTCGGCAAGCTTGGCCAGGAGTTCTTTATTCTCATCTTTGCGAAGCTTGATGTCGATGTATTTCTCAAGTCGCTTCGCCTTCTTGCCGCTTACTTTGGTGCCATCTTGCTGTAATTCTCTCCTCAATTGATCCTTTTTCTGCTGGCGCTCGATCTGCGCAGGAGGCAGAATTTCCTGGTTGGTGTCTTGGATCTCATGCTGAGCGCTTTCGTCGGCTTTTTGTCGAGCAAGCACCTTGTGCTTCCTCTGCCGAGGGACGAATTTGGGCATCTTTTTGGTGTATTATTTCTGGACTGATTCACTTTGCCATTGTGAAGGATTGGTCGAGGCACCGGTGATTCGGATCAACCAAATGCTCTGCATGTGATTTCAGCTGCGTCGCCATCTCGACTTTTTTTTTGGTTAGCCCATATGAGAACATTTTGCGCCGCGACAGACCGCCAAAACCTCGAGCTGATTTGAGACTAGCGCGGGGCCGAGGGGTCACCAATGGATGGTGGGGCATCTTTAAGTTTCAACTTCAAGTTCATAAGCTTGACTTTAATCCACACAATACTCTGTGCATCCGACAAGATCAGTCAGCTAGGCAAGACAACGGCTTACACACTCTTCTCCGAGGCCAAAAAAAAAACCCAAAACTTTTTGCAACGAGCAATGGACGAAGTCAGGGAGGATGAGTTCCCAGCGCCAAGCCGGCAAGCCAGCGGTAAAGTCAACGGTATCGAGACGCAGGTCACATCCTTGGGCTTCTCCGATAAGATTGTCATCACCATCAGCCAAGAGGGGCGCTTAGCACAATGGGTACTTGTGATATGTGTCAAAGCTAGTAACCTGTAGAAGCTGACGAACCCAACAAGATCCAAGTGCCATTAATGTCTCCCCCAGACGGTCTGGTGGAATTGCCGCTGCCGAGTACGGGCCAGGGAGTTCTTCCACTCACCCATCTGACTGCCACGACCCTTCTGGGCAGCGGTGGCGACGATCGAGAGACTCTAGGACACCTCTATGCCGGGCAGATCGCGAGTCACATATCTCTCATTGCGCCAGACGACAGAAGGACCCTTATTCTCGGTCTGGGTCTTTCCAACTCCAAGGCAGAGCGCACGGATTTCTTTGATCTAGTTGATCTGGTCAAAAAAGTCGTCTGATGTTCTTTTTAGCCTTGTCTATGCGGAAATTCGCCAGGGATGGAATTTGGAGACACGTAAGAAAACGCATGCATGAATCACGATGGACCGAAAACAAATTTCCGAATGCTTCTCACGGCGCTTGATGAGATTTTTCAGAGGAGCCTGAGGAAGTACATTCTTACCATTCGTGAGCATGGTCGGATAGGAAAACGCCGTCCGACAAGGCTCCCGGTAAAGCTTGTTCGTTGACGCGTGAATGGCTTGTAACATTAATCGACTTGTTGGGTCGCGTTCGGTCAGTACACGCAAGCCATGAAGTCCAGACCTGGTTTGGAAAAGCACTTTTCCATCCTTCATCGAAGCGTATACATTTTCTAGGGAAATACAATGTCGACTTCACTGTTAGATAAGACGGCATTAGAGAGTATTGTGTGATTGTGAAAGGGTAAAGAAAACATCTCTTAAGTATGCTTCTCTCGGCAAACTCCCATAATCTACACTTCGCACGGCCGAACTTCATTTTTCGGAGTGCCCCCCTTTCCCCCAAGAAATGGCTTCGTTTGTGTTCTATACATCTTACTTTCGTCGCCGCATGCACAAGAACCCTAAGCTTGTGGCGCAAACAGGGACTCGTGCCTTCAGGATGATCCATGCCTTTCGAGCTTGGATGGGCCTCACGGAAACCGCCCTTGATCATTTGCCAAGTTCATGACTGAGACAAGGCTGTCTGTTCCCGCAAACGGACACGTGGCAGACCGAATGATGAAGAGGATTTCGATTCGGAACAGCCATCCAAGTCCAAGTGAGCCAAAGTTGAATGTGAATTTGGAAAATTTGAAAACCCACTGATTCCGCCTCTACAAAGAATGACAGGAAAGAACAGGCAAGACAAGTGCAGACGGACACCTGAAAATAGGTACAAAGCGAAAGGAAAAGAAACCCTGTCTGTATCCTGAGAAGATTATTCGTGGCCCAGCCTGCAATACACACGAGTCCACGACTATCTACTTTATCTACCTCGCATAACTCCGGCCACATTAGCACCTAAACTGCGTGATCTTCAGATGCCCGCACCTCTCTCAAGTCTTCCACAATTGGAGGCCATTGTCGTGCAAATTGTAGTCGAGCCATCTCTGGATTTGGCGATTTCTTTCGACCATCAATTTTATATATCTCTCATCGGTTGGACTGAGCTTCTTGAGCTGTCCGGAACGAGGCTTGTTCTCTGTCGTGGCTTCCGTTTTCCACCGTGGCAAGATCCGGTGTGCCGTCTGATGGATATGTGTTGTATGCGATGCGTCGGCAACTGCCTTTTGGGTTTTATCTAGCAATACTCAGCCAACATTGCAATTTTTTCTTGAAAAGCTTTGCTGTGGTTTTGCGCACTCATGCGCCAGAGCCTGATATCTGCCTTCCCCATTCAGCGTTCTCGCCATCTCCGATTCCACTGCCACGCCGCTCCACCGGCCCGGTCTCCTCGCTGCCGTTTATTATTAATAAACCCTCCTTCCCGCCCTTCGATCACACAAGCTATCTCCGAGTCTAAACTGCGGACAAGAGTCAAGGCTGCAAGGCATCCTGGCATCACCTCCGCCAAAGGACAAGTTCATTAGTATATAAGAGTGCAGGCTCCCAAATGACTCAGAGGAGGAAGTCAGGAACCAGAAACCTTCAGAAACCCTTAGGACGCCGAAGTTTACTACATGTTATCCTTTTGAATTGAAACTCGACAATCGACATCAGATCAGTACTCTCCGAGACTCCGAGTCTCGTACTGAGGCCATTGCTACACCGATCAGCCTCAAGCTTCTTAAACTCATCGCCTATCTATTCTGTCCTTTACACACAAAGTCACCAACAACTCCCTTCACCATGGTTCAGATTACATCCCTACTGGCCGCCGTGATTGTGGCGATTGTCCACGTGACCCGGGCCGAGCTATCGCACACAAGAATGGGCTGATGTGCGAGAAAACGGGCCGACCTCGGAGATTAGCTATTCGATTGTCTCGGCCTTGCAGAAAACAGAGGACAGCAGGAAAAAAGACAAAAAGGGGTGAGCGGCAATCCTCACAGGATTCCGTAACGTTCTGCCGCGAACGAAAGGCGCAAGC
>SRPQ01000415.1:0-20794 GCA_018360075.1 Claviceps cyperi
AGGCTTTGACTTCTCTTCCCTTCAATTCCCTGTTTATTTCCATTTTCCCCTCGTCCTTATCACTGAGGCTTATCCTTTCCGGCCTTAGGTAGGTATTCCTGCTCCTTCATTCTTTTTACTCAGCACGTAGTTATTCTCTTTAGTAATCAAGAGACTTTGCTTATGACATCTTTTCCCTTGTCTTCGCTCCCCTCCTCCAATGATGTCCAATCCCTCTTCTTCCAACGCAACAGCTCCCACGCCACGTCCACAAAAGCCCACTCGCTACCGCCTCGTGTACCGTAGCCACGTACATACTGCGATCCGAGCTTTCCATTTCAATTTCTAATCCATTCCCCAACGGATTACCAACTTTTTGCACCTTGATGAGTTCCTCGATTCCTCTTCGTCATGGACTGACACACGCTTACTGTGGCTTCAAAAGCCTGACAAATATCGCTGAATAATGCTGCTACATCGCGTGTTCAAACTCAAATCACCTCTCTCAACTGAACATGATCCCACGTAAGCACAAATCACATAGGCAGGTCGCACTTCACATTAAATAAGCCGCCCGCCTCTCTCTATTGAAGTCGTACATGTAGCCAGCCTATCCATCACATCAGTTCCACAAGTGAAGCTCATACAAATCAACCTTTGCCCATATTTCTCACTTTCCACACCCCACTTCATTCATCATGAGCTCCCTCAAGCCCCTCACCCTCTACTCCCACGTTGGAGGTCCCAACCCCTGGAAAGTGGCCATCATCCTCGAGGAGTTGAGCGTGCCCTATGAGACCAAGTTTCTCGACTTCGGATCCGTCAAGGCCGAGCCATTTATTTCCTTGAACCCGAACGGAAGGGTTCCAGGGCTGGAGGACCCGAACACCAACATATCATTGTGGGAGGTTCGTTAACTAAACTACATGCTCACCCGTCTTTGCTTTCAAAAATGCGTTACCCGAATTGTCTTTGTCAAGCTTGGTGCTCTTCACACCTGAATTTTTGTTTCATGGGCGATTTCTTTGCATCATCCATGATGCGCTGCCCTGTACTCGACATCATCACGGCCCATACAAGAGTCAAAAAGCACCAACTAACACACAAACAAACACAGTCCGGCGCCATCATCGATTACCTCATCGACCAATATGATCCTTCCCACAAACTCAGCTACACTACTCCCTCCCAGAAATACCTCACCCGCTCCTGGGAACACTTCCAAATGTCCGGTCAGGGCCCCTACTTTGGCCAACTCGTCTGGTTCACCCTGTACCACCCCGAGAAGATCAAGTCCGCCACCGACCGCTACGCCAACGAGGTCAAGCGCGTCACAAGCGTCATTGACGGACACCTCAAGAAGAACAAGACGGATTATCTCGTCGGCGACAAGATCACCTATGCTGATCTGATGTTCGTGCCCTGGGCCGTGGCCATTGTCGCCGTAGCGAAACTCGATCTGTCCGAGTACGATGCTTATTCCGCGTGGTTGAAGCGCATTACGGAAAGACCTGCCGTGGCGAAGGTCTTGAAGCAGAAGGAGGAGGCCATGGCGGCGGACAAATAGGTTGGATTGAATCTTGGCCTGAACGATGATGACGGCGATGAACGGCATGTAGAATTATCTCTTATGGGGGTATTCAGACCACTCTTTTATTATTCCAGTGCGCAGAGCTATTTCGGAATGAAAAAAAGAAAAAAAAAAAGAATGTGTTGCTTTTGCGTTGATACGTCGGTCGCTCATCAGTGCAATCTAGTCGAGACTTGAAAGCGTTGGTGGAGATCATATGCCGCTCCAACTATTTACTACACCCGCTCACGGCGTCACTGCCCATGCCTGGCCGTCGTATGCTTCACCTTCAGGCTTTCACCTTCGCCCACTACAACCGAGTTCTCAAAAAATTCAAGCCCCCCCCCCCCCCCCCCCCCCCCCATCAAGCGCATCACACGTGTAATCTAGTATCTAGTATACCTCAATCGGCACAAGACGGAGTATCTCCTCGGCGACAACATCATCTATTCTGATTTGATGTATATGCACGAATCTCAGACTAACATGTCAAGGGTTGCAATCTTGTGTCTATCCGTGTATACTATCCGAGTATGATGCTTTTTCTGCGTGGTTGAAGCGTTTGACGGACAGGCCTACCGTGACAAAGATCTTAAAGAAGAAGGAGGAGGGAGGCTATGGCGGCGAATCACTAGACAAGGCGGATATGGAAAAGCACATATATCATCGGTTGAACTCCAGAGTCCAAGGGCAACCAACCCCTCTCCAACCCCTCTCGACCTCGTAGTCACAAGTCATGGTTGGGCGCGAGCATGACGATATTCATTCCATTATTCGATACACCATGACTAATGCTTGAGAACAATACTCTGTGTCAAGACGTTGGATGCTCACAAAAGAAACCCCAAGGCAAGCCAAAAACCGTGTTCCGTCCCATCTTGAAACCCGCATACCTAGCTAGCTACACAGCCTGCTCTCTAATGTCGGCTAGTCGTTTCGGTCGGCTGCCCTTGGCCGGTCGTCCTGAGCCCCCTCGTGGGAATTTCCCGGGATTGTGGGAGAAGAGAGCGCTGCTATCAGCACCCGCGTGCTGCTCGTCCAGCCAGCGCCTGGATGCTCCCCATCGTACTCTGCGAGTAAATGTGTGTGCGGCTATGCCATAATCGTCTTCGGAATCGTACGCAAAAGATTCCCGTTCCTGCAGAGGCACATGGTTGAATCTCCAATCAAAAACAGCAGCATAGTGCGATCGGTACGACGCGAAAGCCATCATGGTACCAATGACCGAACCTGCCACGATATCATACCAATTGTGCGCCGCATCAATGGTCAGCGAGCAGGCAATCATGGTGGCAATCAGTAACGGGACCATGGTCAAGGCAACCTTCCAAAACGCTGGCCTGTAGTCGGCCCACACCTTCAACTTGCCATTCAGCCAGAGAAACAAGAATCCAAATCCGGCAAACGCGACTGTGGAGTGACCACTTGGGAAAGATGTCACGGCATTTTGGAGCTTGAACTTGTCTGGCTGTGTGCAGATATCCGTAGTATACATGATGTGCTGGAACCCAACGCCGTCGAGGCCCGAGCGGTTTCCATTCTCGGCCAGCGAGATGTCTGGCATACAAACGGCCAGAAAGTAGGGTCTAAAGCCGCCGATAAACTGCTTGATCAAGACTTGGAAGAGAGAGCCCATGAGCAGCGCCCACGTCGTCCCCATGATCGCAGTGCTGGCATCCCAGGCGGACCTAATTCTGATCTGTGCCAAAAGAATAACGATGGCAGGCACGCAGATGGATAGTAAGCCCGCTTGATATGACTCCAGGATCCATCCACGGTCAGGATACGCCCACTGCGGATAGATGATGTCTCCAGAGCCGTTGAAAGTGAGGGGAAACGTCCGCACCACCTTGATAGGAACGTAGAAAATCTGAAGGCAAAGACAGAGAATATTGTTAGTAAAGCTATCGACCTCGCCTCAAATTTCAGAACAAGCGTAGAGCGGAAGGAAGAGGGAGACATCCGTCACCATGACACCCGGTTTCAACGTACAAAGAGGCTCAGTCCAGCGACAATCAGCATCGTGAGCAAATTTCGAAAATTCAGACGGAACCACTCCCCCAGAAACGATTTACAACCACGAGGGGAAGAAGAAGAACCCGTCGGCAACGCCAAGCCCCCCGGGTTAAGGTTTCGAGAATCGTCTGCCAGTACATGCGACATGGTTTCCGGGTGTCCGCCCTATGAGTTCGCCTTTTCAGCCATCGTAGTGTCCGGTGACGGAGCGGCGATGGAATCAAAAGGGGGCCAAGAATTGATATATGGCGCTGTGAGAGAAGAAAAGAAGCACCTCGCACTTCTCACGCTGAAGGAGAAGCTTAGGGTGGGATTGCTGTTAGGAAGGTATGGCGGAGAGCCTACCTTGACTTGACGTGTATGCTCTCCCTAGTAGCATCGATGATGGGAGCCATGCATCGTGCCTGCAGAAGCGGACCAGACTTGGACGGTTCCTACTCCCAGCAATACCTACCTAGCACATACATAGATTGGTCCATACAATGACGAGGGATGACTTGTACCGTAGCTTCGTCACTCGAATCAGTGGCGCCGCAGTTCATTCCGCAGCCTGCGCAGGCTATAACGTTAGACAGCTCAAAAGTACTTACATACTTACCTACCTACCTAGGTAGTCGGGTAAATCGTAGACGAAACATGGGTTCAAAAGGTACTCGTGCCAAAAACGTTGGTATTATGTTTCCAATTCAATTGTCACAAAATGCGTGACATCAAGAATGCTCCAAAGAAGAGAAAGTCCACGTACAGAAATAAAAGTCTTGAGAAACCGAATAAAATCTAATTCCAAACCCACATATGCATATGTGCGCAGTGCACACTTTGATGTTGCGTTCCTCCCAAAGATATATATATACACATACACACTTGTACATGCCACGCTAAATTTACAAAGCCACCATACCGGCACCAACGCCAACAGCAACAAGCATGTACAGACCGATGGCGAAATCGCCAAAGGAGAAGACGCGAGCCATGGAGGCACCATGAACAGCAAAACTGTCATCAGTGCCAGTGGCCTTGGCAGCACCGCCACCAACAGGTCCAGTGGCGGTGGCAATCTTCTTGTTGGTGTCGCTGGCGGCAGCGAGGGCGGCAGAGCAAGAAGAGTCAACGCTACCAGAGGCGGTCTGAGCAGAACCGTCAAAGTCACAAGCAGTGCTGGCCTTATTCTGCTTGATGTAGTAGGCGTCCAAGACATAAGCCAGCTTAGCCTTGTCGTCGCACATGCTGTAAGCACCATAGACACCAGTCGTGGCATTTGCGTTAATGCCAGCGCACACATCGGGAGATTTGGTGCAGATAAAGGAGAAGATGTCGCCAAACTTCTTGGAAGAAAGGCTAGACTTGGGAACGCAGGCTCGGGATTTGGACATGCAGTCGCAGAGCTTCTGGTCAGGAGAGGGGGGCAAAACACTGTTCGCTCGCCAGTTGTCGGTCAACTGAGGGCAGGCGTTCATCTTGCCTGAAGGCTTGTAGTCAGACATGCTGACGCCCTTGGGCTCCGCCTTGGCAACCTGCTTCTTAAGGGCGTCAAAGTCTTTGAGCTTGGTAGCCTTGTCACCGGTAACCTTAACCAGACCTGAGTGAAACGAGCGTTAGCGACGAATGAACCAAGGTGGGCATTCTTCTGTTTGAAAGACTCGTTTCTTCACGTACCATAATCATTAGCCTCCTGAAAGTACATGTAAACAATGCCACCGCTGAAGACGCCAGTCATGTCATCAGAGTAGAGAGCGCCCGTTTCTTGAAATACACGGTTAGCAGCACCGTTGTTGTTACAGCCGTATTCAGCGAAGAAGACTGGAACAGAGTAGTTCTCGAAGAACTTGACCTGCTCATCGTAACCAGACTTCTGCATGCTGCTGTCTCCGCACCACGAGTAGATGTTGTAGCCCCAAAAATCGATAGACTCGTCAACGTTGTTGCAGTTGAAATAATCGGCGATTTCAGCACGAATGTCCTTGTCGTCGTTGGCGGCATATCCAACACCGAGCCAGCGGCTAATATTCTTGTTGCCTTTGATGTAAGCCTTGGTGTCACGAACGGCAGCCTTGACAAAAGCAGAGGCCTGGGTGTTGTTCTTGGCGTTGGAGACTTCGTTGCCGGCAAAGAAGCCGATCACGTTGGAGTACTGGGAAAGTTCATCAATGACGGCGGTGTATCGTGCAAACAACTCGAGGTTCCACTGAGGGCTGTCGCGGTTGATGGAAGTGCTAGGTTCACTGAGATCCGATACGACATAGATGCCAGCATCCTGCAACAGCTTCATGCAGGCACTGTGATCGGCCTTGGGGTCGACGGCATAAGTTCGAATAACGTTGGTGCCGAGCTCCTTCAACAAGGGCACATCGCGCTTGCATTGATTCTCGTCAGACAGAGGATCGGCGTAAGTCTTGCTGAGATCGGCGCGTCGGGCAATGGTGCCAGCACCAGTGCCAACTTCTTTTTGGTAAGCAACACCCTTCATGAAGAATTGAGTTCCATTCTTGTAGAAGAACTTGGATCCCTATTTCAAACAAGCCATGTCAGATACCAAGTGGGCGCGTCAAGTCGATCGCTCGCATCAGATGGATGAAGCATACCTTGACCTCGATCGGTTGCAGATCAGCGGCGATGGCGCTTCCTGCCAGAGCAAGAAGCGACACGGAGAGCTGAGTGATTCCCATTATGACAGAAAGCAGGTACAGCGACAACAATGAAAATCCTAACTTCTGCTTCGTTCTTCTATCCTGTCGAGAGCAGGTACCTTTATGGGATAAAAAGGGGTTGAGACGATTGTTTGTCAAAGAGCGTCGGGAAGATTGGTAGACAGTCGATATTCGATCGTGACTAAATGAGTGTCGTGAAAGGCGAACCGTAAGAGGTATCCAACCTCTAGAGATTCAAAATTAGAGATGAACGTGAAGAAAGAAGGATAGGGATGATGACAGGAAGTGAGACCAATTCAAAAACGGGTCGGGGTTGGGAAATGAGGGCGGTATTTGTTTGAACTCAGGTCTGCGAAGGTGTGTGGTGGCCAGGGGTGTGTGGCCACTGCTGCTGCTGGACGGAGAGAAGCGAAATTACTGGCGCTGATGAACGAGTGGGACTACTCCGTGTGCATGTACCTAGGTACCTTAGGAACATGGATACCTACATACCTATGTATGTATGTACATGATCGCACGGTTGTGGCGCAACAGCACAGCCTCTAACTACCTGTTAGGGCCCCAAATTCAGGGCCCGAGTACGTGCTAAAGGGGCACCCGCCATCCCCGAGCGGCCGAGCCAGAGCACTGCGTAAGTCTTAACCAGCGCCACATATCGCCACATACACCACCCCTGTCTCGTCTCCACCCATACCCTCTTGGACAGCGAGGCGCAGCAGCCCTTCACTTCAGTGGTGTTGCCCATTGCGTGACCCTCGGTAGGTAGGCATGAACTGTACAAGCATTGCATTTGCAGGCCGTATTAGGATAGGTACTGAGGTCAAGACACGCTTCACTATCACCAATATCTTTCTGCGTCGTCGCCGGTAGCGAAGCACTTGGTCCTATTCTTCCTTGTACGCTCAGGAACCAGTACATACCTCCTACGCACCGGCATGGTCCAAGGAAACGTCAAGGCTACCCAGGGGACGTGCGGAGGACGTGCAGCGAGCTAAGGTATGTACTGTAGTCACTAGTCATACACCGCGAACCACTGAAGCACCGAAGTTAGCGTGCGGAACCATCCTCAACCAAGTGGAGGGGGCTGCGGACAAGACTTTGAGGTCCGACGCTGATTGTCAGTGCAGTCTGGTGCTGTAGCCTGTTATCACTGCTGTTATCTGTATCCGCTGTACAATTATGTACGTACCTTCCTTGTACATATGTACGGAGTACATCGATCCCATGCGGTCCGGAGGCTCAGGTGTTGACAGGGAGCTGTAACCAATCATGTCGCAGCTTTACGAGGAGCACGTCGTTGGGTCCGCAAAATCGGCACATGACAGAGACTACAACTACCGCCGATCGCCGTCGCGACATGGAGGAACATCGGATTCACCGCACGGCGCGCAGGGCGCTTGATTGAAAACGTCTCTTCCCGCACTGCCGACTTCGCCTCAGATTAAAGTTTTTCTTGCGCTTGATAACGCGCAAAGAATTTATTGCGCAAGTTGGCTCGAGATTGAAATACCAACAATTGCCTTTGTGACTAAGAGCTACATCGCACTTATCGCAACAGTAGTTTGACTGAGATCATGGCTAGTACCTAATTTCCGTAAATCAAACGCCCAACACCGGACTTCCTTTGTTTTGAGCTCGATGATACTCCGTATGATTGCCCAAAGGTGTAGAATGCGTGATGAAGCATTTTGAAACATTTGTTTCTGAAGTCATCATGTCACTCCAAGTCGCGATCAACGAGCAAGGGGTGTGTGGGACACGTGACATGAAGTCAGCCTACGGACGCCTCAGTGGCCACTTTGCAACGGAATGCGAACTGGCAATGGTCTCCGCTTGTTTCGAGAGTCCAATCATACATGAGTACCTACCCATTACCCATCTATGTACGGAGTACTAGGTACCTATCCGTATGTTCGCGAAGGCCGAGTGCAAGGTGGGGGCGACTTATTACATTTACGGCATGGTAATGTCACATGTGCACGTTTTTGTAAAAACGGATCGTCGCACGCTTCTCAGGTTTCTCAGGCTTCTCAGGCTTCTTCGCAGAAAGTTAGAACCCCTCATAATAGGTACCTACGGGGTACACACAGACCGATCCACAAATGACGTTGCTTCTCCACCAGGATGCCCTCTTTGTTTCTGTATCAGCCCTTCTGATCATTTATTTACGAGTTAGTCAACAGAAGATTCATGAACGTCGATGCTCTTTTTTGTTTGTTTCGAAAGCCAAAGGCTGTGAGCCACCGTCGAATGAGCCGCTCGCACAAATTGCAACATACTCGTATCATCCTTCTGGTACCATGTCTTGGGCGCGGCAGCAGCATGCTAAATCTCAGCAGATAATTTCGACATTGCGAATCTTGCTCCAGAGCCCAGCCCTTCAAGAGCCCGAGAAGCTGGAGGCCATTCGCGATTTCCATGCAGAGAAATGCATGCCAGAGCCGGGCTACCTCCGCATGAGACATGGCCAGTAATTTTGGCGTTAAATAGCCAGCCCGAAGCAATTTCATGCTGCCACAATCCCGGTCTTCCCCCAGTCCAGTAGCTGTGCCAAAATGCATCCGGATTTAGAGTTGTCTAAATAACTGCTGACGGCGTCAACTGTCGGTGCCGGCACGGCTGTTTCAGTTTGACTGTTACGTTCGACGATGAGCGTTCAGACGAGCAACGCTCCGTGTATTGAGCATCAAACCAGTTCGCCGAGCTAGGTGAGCCCCGGTCGATGCAAAAAGTCTTTGCAACGTGCCACAGTATTTGTATTATTTTGGGCCGGCCTGGATAAGGCTTCGGGATCTAGCCTCGACGCACGAGCTGCTTTGATTGTACTGCTTCTACATGTTCCAGTGTCATACCTCGCGGCTATGCCAAGGTGCTCAAGAGGGCTCCTAACATGTCTTCAGCATTGCAATGCCCACACAAAATTACTCGGATTAATTCTAGATTGTGTGTTCCGTAGAAGTCCGTAGAGTACGGAGTGAGTACGGAGCCGCCGGATGACGTCAATTGAATCCGACGAACCACATGCATGTTGTCCAAATTGTACTACCTAGCTACGTAGCTACATATGCACTTATTTAACAACTCACAAGCGAGGTTTCTGAATTTACATGCGTCAATTGTATGCAACTGCTAGCCGCCAAGGTCACTAGAGCGCTAAAAAGGGATCGTATCATTCGAATTTCACATCTGTAGCAACCGGGACAGATTCTACGTTGGATAGGAGGCTGTGTACATTGCAAAAAGTTATTTTCCTTGGTGGTGGTGCGCCCAAATGGCGGAAAAATGTTTCCGACGAATATGCTTGCCTTGGCTTGATGCCTGACATTGGCAGATAGAGGTAGGACCCATCTTATCGGGCCAAAAATTTCTGGCGGGACCCCCACCAGTGCCAAAAGCACCCCGCCTCCCTCCATTATCTTTTCTACCAATCCTTTTCTTCGACAGCCAAATCCGCAACCAGGTGTGCCATTTATTCAGTTGCCGCCTGCATTACCAGTCAATTTTGGCCAAAAACTTATTTGATTTTCTTTCTGGCCGAACAACTGCGAGGATCGCCCATTGTCGTTGCGCCGTGCCGATTCGCGATTCCAGTGCGTGATTCGTCGTCTTTTCCGAACGGATACGACCACCCTCACTGTCCTCGCACGTTCGTTTCGATCCGGAACCGCCAACATGGCTCCCTCTGCTGCCAAGGAGAAGAGACTCGCTAAGAAGGCTGCCGATGGCAAGCTCAAGGGTGGAAAAGGCGCCAAGAGCAAGAATCAGGAGCCTGAGCTGGACGCCCACGGTAATCCCATCCAGGATGACGCCCCCGCCACTTCTGGCGCGAAACTGGACGAGGTGAAGCGTCTTGCTGAGCAGATGGACAAACACGGCATCTCCGACCGTGTAACAACCGGTGTTTTGTCATCGACACAAGCGAGCAAGGATGTCAAGATTAACAGCACCAGCTTGGTATTCCACGGTCGCGTCCTCATCACTGACTCCACCATGGAGCTGTCGTACGGCCGTCGGTACGGCCTCCTCGGTGAGAACGGTTGTGGTAAATCTACTCTTCTCAAGGCTATTGCCGCTCGAGAATTTCCCATTCCTGACCACATCGACATCTACCTTTTGAACGAGGGTGCTCCCCCCAGCGAACTCGGCGCCCTGGAATGGGTCGTGACTGAGGCAGAGAACGAGATGGAACGTCTCGACAAGCTTGCTGAAAAGCTACTGGAAGACGAGGGTCCTGAGAGCCCTGTCTTGGTCGACCTCTACGACGTAAGTGATAAAGCACGATTGGTTGGGGTGACGTAAAGCGCACGTTCGTGCTAACTGGCGTGATGCTATAGCATATGGACAAGATGGATCCCTCCACCTTCGCTACCCGGGCATCTCTCATTTTGACCGGTCTCGGATTCAACAAGAAAACGATCCACAAGAAGACCAAGGACATGTCTGGTGGTTGGCGAATGCGAGTCGCCCTCGCCAAGGCTTTATTCGTTAAACCCTCTCTCCTCTTGCTGGATGACCCCACGGCCCATTTGGATCTTGAAGCCTGCGTGTGGCTCGAAGAATATCTGAAGAAGTGGGACCGCACGCTCGTTCTTGTCTCCCACTCGATGGATTTCTTGAACGGTGTGTGCTCCAACATGATTGACATGCGTGACACCAAGCTCCTCTACTACGGTGGTAACTACGACTCTTACCACAAGACACGTGCCGAGAACGAGACGAATCAGATGAAGGCCTACACGAAGCAGCAGGACGAAATTGCCCACATCAAGAAATTCATCGCTAGTGCCGGTACCTATGCCAACTTGGTCAGACAGGCCAAGTCGCGACAGAAGATCCTGGACAAAATGGAGGCAGATGGCTTCATCCAGCCCGTCACTCCCGACAGGGTTTTCACTTTCCGATTCGCCGATGTTGAGAAGCTGCCCCCTCCTGTGTTGTCCTTTGATAACGTGACCTTTTCCTACTCTGGCGAAAAAGCTGATGACCTGTATCGACACCTTGAGCTTGGTTTCGACATGGACTCCCGTACTGCTCTGGTCGGCCCCAACGGTGTCGGCAAATCCACTCTTCTCCGCCTCATGACGGGCAAACTGTCACCGACTGACGGCTCTGTTACTCGTCACACTCACTTGAAGCTCGGTCTCTACTCTCAGCACAGTGCTGAGCAGCTGGACCTGACCAAGTCTGCCCTTGACTTTGTCCGTGACAAGTACAAGGACAAGTCCCAAGATTACCAGTACTGGCGTCAGCAGCTTGGGCGATATGGCCTGACTGGCGAATCGCAGACAGCCTTGATGGGCACCTTGTCTGAGGGTCAGAAAAGCAGAATCGTCTTCGCGCTCTTGGCCATTGATGGCCCCAATATGCTGCTACTCGATGAGCCTACCAACGGTCTCGACATTCCAACCATTGACAGTTTGGCAGATGCCATCAACGCCTTCAGTGGTGGTGTTGTTGTCGTCTCTCACGATTTCAGGTACTTTCCACAAATTGCTTTCTCCATTCACGATGTACATACGAGTCAAGTACTAACTGTCATTGCTAGACTTTTGGACAAGATTGCCAAACAGATCCTGGTGTGCGAGAACCAAACCATCCGACGTTGGGATAGCTCCATTGGTGCGTACAAAGACTACCTGCGTAAGAAGATGATTAGCTCCGGTGCCGTGTAAAGCGGTGAAGAAAGATTGTGAGAAATGGAGATTCAATTGGGAAAACACGAAAAATTGGGTATAGACTGGAACGAACGAAACAAGAGGGTTTCATTGGCACGGCATACAGTGACGGGTGGCAGCAATGTTCATCATGGATGATACGGCCGGGAAATTCAGAAGGCCGTGCCATCGTGTAGGAAGGGCTGCGGCCCCTTGTGGAAATGGCACTTATGACCGGACGCTTGTACGGGATAAACTTCTTTACACTTTTTGCAATGATTTGCTGTTTCTTGATGAACCGTCGTCGCGCGTTTTCAAGTACATTACTTGAAGGTGCACGAGTCGCTTATTCATGCAATCCTGTCGCATGATTCGTGTGACCGTGAATCAATCCTGGCGGGCCAAGAGCAATCGACGGAGAAGGTTCGAAAGTTGGTTATTGACGAAATGTTCTCAAGGTCCGCTCCAAACCCCTACCTACCTAGTCCCTAGGCAACATCGGCATGTTGTCATCTCGATAGAAAAGTCAGAAGGCCGGGTCGTCCCATAGGAAGGGCTGCGCTTCTACGGGAGAGACCTTTTTTATACTTTTCCGATTGTTTTTTTTTTCTTATGGACTCGTGTCGTGCGTATTCAAGCACGAGTACTTTCTCACGCAGTTCTGAATAGGCCCTAGTTGAACGACCTATGCCAAGACAGCGACAGCTTGTTTGAGCTGTTTGCGAGCAATCGATGAAGCCCGGATTCAAAAACTATTTTCTGAGAAACAGTTGATCTACGTAATTAGACATTTTCAGTGTGTTGCCATCCTGATCAATCGTTGGCGTTCTCATTCTGTACTGAAAAGCAAGTGGTGATGAGCTTGATATTGCGGTTGATTGGAGCTTCGGCCTTCCAGTGGGGTCTGTTGTCTACCTCCTAGGAGATCCTAATCTCCAGATGAGTTCTGGCAAATTATTTAAGCGCCAACTACGGAGTAGTAATCAGACTTTATGGAGTAGAGAGTACATTGTTCACGTTTCCGGTTTCCGTCCAGCCCATTGATGATCATGTAACCGAAGTCCATGGAGAAGCCTCAGCCGACCATTCATCAAAAACAGACAGGTAACAACAAGTTGACAGCAAATTTGGAGTTATTCTCGTTTCCTTTATGTCAGCCTGACAAATGAACAATGTGAATTGTAACCGCCGCCAGGCAAAGGATTGGACGCGGTGAGGCTTTAGGTGTTGGCGAGGGGAAGGCCTAAGCCGCACTCTGGCATGAATGAACCCACCCACGTTCAGATGAACGTGCTGGAGCAGCCTGGAGGGACCGGGCGGGGGGTTCATATTTATGTAGGTACATAGATACATGTAAGATAGCTAATGTACGGAGTACGGAGTATGTACATACCTGCGTGTTGCCGGAAAAAGGATCGCCCCGTGCGGGCTGAGCACGGGGCGGTGATTGGTCGATGGGAACGTTCTTCACGGAGCGGTGGCTCCCGGGTGCTATCATCTATGGCCGGGGGGTGGAAGACAAAGCTGAGGCAGAGCTGCAAGTGTGGACTTCTGAATGTTCTGGCAGTCGAGATGTTTGTGATTGTGTGATTGTGTGAATGGTGATGGTATTTATTTATTTATTATTCTTTAGTGTGATGGTGGTGGTGGCGGCAAGATAACTTAATGCAGAGAGATGTACGGGGGCGAGCCGACTCACCAAAGTCTCACCCATGCAAGCTTGAAGCTGCAGCGAGGCCAACACACCAAAACAGGCTGGTGGGCGGCTGCAACATCGTCCGCCATCACCGACTCGGCTTCTCTCTGGCTGGACAGGGCCTCATGGCGGAAACCTGCGAGCGGATCTTGTGATGGCGCTGGCTCGTTTGTCTCCCGCGCGTTCCTCCACGTTTCTTCAAAGGCCCATGCCATCCCATGCCATCCTGCCTCCCACAACAGCCCAAAACACGTTACATATCCAGCTTTCCACCGTCATTTTCCCCCTTCCCCCTCGCTCAACCCGCCCCCTCTGGCTCATACGCACCAGGCCAGAACCCACCGACCCATCACCGACCGTGACGAAGTTGAATGAAACCACTGACACCTTGGGTTTCTTGGTCGTGGTGGCGGGACAGTGACACATGGTCTGGGCAACGATACCCTCAGACCTCAGTCACCTTACGCCCCGGACATCTCCCTGAGGAGCGCGACAATCGCGTGCTTGACGCGCAACGCCGAGGGGGGCACCACGAGCGCTGTCCTCGCTGTTTGAGTGTTGTCGCGTATCTTGAATTATTCCTCTAGCTTCTCGAGTTGACGCGGCTGTCGGCGCTCATAGACGGCTTTGTCTGCGTGTGTCGCGGTCATGGATCGGCACAACAGCAACCGCGGCGTGCAGCGCGAGCAACTGGAACAGGAACAACATGAGCAACTCGTGGCGCCCGGCTCCTCCACAAACGCCCATGCCTACTTTCACCTGCGCTCGCCAACCCGCTCCGCTCGCACCGATTTGCATCGAGAACTGCAACATCCTCCCTTTGCATCTCCTGGCAGCAGCGACGCCAACCAGTCCGCCCGCGGCCATCATCACCACCACCACCAGAATCATCACCATCACCATCACCATCACCCCTCGCCTGCCTCGTCGATCCTCCATTCGCCTCCTCGCCCGCCGCTGGCCGCGCCGCTGCACCACGAAACACCTCTTCACCACCACGCGAATCACTATCACCAGGAGCATCGCAGCCTCATTCGTGGCCCGTCGGCCGCCATCGTTGATCGCGGTCCGGCGTCCATCATGGTGCCGTCTCCGCCAACCCCAGCTGGCGGCGCGGGCGCTTCGACTCCATCATTGCTGCCGCCGCCATCGTCCTCTTCTTCATCGTCGCCGACGGCCAACAAGCATAATCATCTCCAGATCCTGTCGTCAGCATCATCTGGCTATTATCCGCTCCCCGCGGCGTCAGACTCCCATCTGCGCACGCGCGACCAAGGCGTCTCGGGACGAGTCTACGACCCCACGACCGACACCACCAAGGAACGCAGGGTATCCGATGCCTGGCACGACGCGCCCCAGAACTCCACGCCAAAGGTGAGCACCGCACCAATCCACTTCTTTTTTTCCCTCTTTGACTCGTGCACGGCATTGGCTTCTTCCCCGTTTGCATCTCCCAACACAAGCAGTTCATCTTTCTTTCATCGGTCTTTACCGAGGCCTGTGGACTTTGGCTGCATCACTTTTCGCCCTGGCCCCTCTCTGCCTTTGACCCTGTAGCAGTAGCATATCCCGCTCACACTCCAACAACACGCCCTCTTTTCACCACTTTACTCTGCCCAACTTTTCCAACTCTCCCTTGCTACTCGCCCCCATCGTTATCGCAGGGAAACCATCAACGTCACCTGACATCCTTGTTGGCTCCGTGCCAACAAGCCAGTTCTGCTTTGCTTGCCTGGCCCCAGTCGTCTTCCTCATCTGGATGGAGGTTGTCATTGCCACATCTGAAAACTGTCATGGATGCACTTTGTCATGAATCTGGCGCTCTTTGATCAATACATGAGAGAAATTAACATTCGGGACCCTTTTGCAGGCACGCGAAGCTTATTACTACGACCGCGCACCGGCCGACCATCATCAGCAGTCACCGTACTACCCTCTCAATCAAAACGGCAAGTACACGTCGCCCAGACAATCGTACGCCAGGTCTAGAAGCCCGCGTTCTCAGTCACGCCAGGATCTGCCTGTCGGATCTCATAGCCCTCCGAGTCGCTCATCTCACATGGCTTCACCTCCTCAAAGGCGGGTTCATGGGTCTGCCATGAACACGACATCAAGCGGTATGTCAGCTGTGCCAGCTACCAGCAGGGCTGACCCTCGATTGGCTTCGCCTTCGAAGCCTGCCGCTTTGCCAGCCACCAATGTAAGAAACGCTCCAGCTTCTTTCTTTCAATTTTTCGTTTTGACCTCTTGTGTCCATCCTTGTCCCCTGCCCTGATATTACGTCACTCTTCTCTTCTGTCTACATTCTCAAAGAAGACGAGACCGACACATACTGACTGCCTCAAACCAGACCCCCAGCCGATCTGCTGATCCCATGTCGTTTTCCAATATTCTCTCCAGTGCAGAGCCTGCTCCGAAGCCGGTTGCAGAACGTACCGCTCCCATTCCCACTCCTCCCGAAGCACCCCCTGAGGTAGAGAAGGAGAAGGAACAGGGGCAGGCACAAGAGCCGGAGCCGGAGTTGGGACGTGAAAAAAAGCAGCCAGAGCAGGCGCCGGATGTGGACACTAAAGTCGAAGCTGAACATGTGGAAGACCTCGAGCCAGTATCCCTGCCAATCAGAAAAGTAGAGCCGATTGCCAAGAAAAAGTCCGCCCGACGTGCAGCCAAAGGTCGTACTATGGATATAATCAGGGAAGCTGAAGCTCCGAAGAGCAAACGTCGATCCCCCATCAAGAGAGAGTCCCCGCAGCCTCGATCGGCAACCAAGCGTCAAGCCAATGGGCAACCCAAGGTTGGCACATCGTGGTCTAACGAAATGGAGAAGAAGATCAATGTGTGCGAAGACGACATTGACCAAGATGCTGCAAAGTTTGATCCTGCCGAGTTTGATGAGCAAGAATACAAAGATCGTGCCCAAAAACGCCGACGTCTCATGAAAAATTTCGACGCTGAGCAGGGTCGTCTCCGCCGCGAGGACTATGCCAAATCTACCAGTAAAAAGCTCGTCCTTCATTCCGAACTCGGCAAGCGACGCTACGACGACGTTTTCTACGACCATGCACTCAGTGAAGTTCGCGAGCAAGAGTTGTTCGCCGAAAAGGAGCGGAAGAAGGACATGCAACGCAAAAGACGTCGCGAAAAGTCCATGGCTGTCACCATTGAGCAAAAGGAAGCCGCTCTTGCACGGGCCCTGGCTGCCGAGGATGAGGCCGAACGCCAGAAGCATCTGCGTGATGCCGAACGCGCCAATAAAAAGGCTCAGCAGACGAAGTTGATTCTACAAAAGGGCATCAAGGGTCCTGCTCGCAATCTCGAGCTGACTCTGGATGGTGGTGCCATGCCTAGCTTCCTGGCCTCTGATGCTGACACGCCGAAGAAGACCAAGGGCAAAGGAACCCGTCTCAAGAAGACGAGAGAGCAGAAGAAGGCCGAAAAGGAATCTGCGGAAGCTGCGCAAGCTGCCTTGGACGCTGGCAAAGAACTGCCCCCCAAGGAGGAGAGCAAAGTGCGCATCAAGATCAAGGGCCGTTTCAAGGACAAGGACAAGGACAAGGACAAGGACAAGGACAAGGAAAAGGAAAAGGAAAAGGAAAAGGAAAAGGATAAAGG
The DNA here is from genome assembly GCA_018360075.1 of Claviceps cyperi. Classification (NCBI taxonomy): domain Eukaryota; kingdom Fungi; phylum Ascomycota; class Sordariomycetes; order Hypocreales; family Clavicipitaceae; genus Claviceps; species Claviceps cyperi. The sequence continues at coordinate 17,176 of SRPQ01000415.1, forward strand.
CAAGGACAAGGGCAAGGAGAAAGAAAAGGACTACAAGGACGGCGAAAATGTCAAAGTGGCCAAGGATGTGGTCAAAGAGACAAAGGATGACGCCAGTGACTTGGATAAGAGATTCAGCTCCAAGGGCTACAACCAAATCTACGAACAAATTTGGAGAGACATGGCCCGGAAAGATGTCAACAAGACGTTCAAGCTGGCTATGGAATCGCACGGGACCAAGGCATCGAATCTCAAGAAGACTGCCATTCTGGCCTCCAAGGAAGCCAAGCGGTGGCAGTTGCGTACGAACAAGGGCACCAAGGACCTGCAGGCTCGTGCCAAGCGAGTCATGCGCGACATGATGGGCTTTTGGAAGCGCAACGAACGAGAAGAGCGGGACCTGCGCAAGGCGGCTGAGAAGCAGGAAATTGAGAATGCCCGGCGGGAAGAAGCCGATCGCGAAGCTGCTCGACAGAAGAGGAAACTCAACTTCCTCATCTCCCAGACCGAACTGTACTCTCACTTTATTGGCAAGAAGATCAAGACTGATGAAGTGGAGCGAAGCACCGACAACCCGGACATCCAGCAGCCCGTCAACGCGATGGGCCACAACAAGCTCGATGTGGCTGAGCCCGCTGGGCCTGTTGGGAACAAGGTGACCGACTTTGATAAGCTGGACTTTGACAATGCAGACGAGTCGCAGCTTCGCGCAGCCGCCATGGCCAATGCACAAAACGCTATTGCGGAAGCTCAAAAGAAGGCTCGCCAATTCAACAACGAAGCCGACCTGGACATGGATGAAGAAGGCGAAATGAATTTCCAGCACCCCACGGGCTTGGGTGAAATGGACGTCGAACAGCCCAAGCTTATCAACGCTCAGCTCAAGGAGTACCAGCTCAAGGGCCTCAACTGGCTGGTCAACCTGTACGAACAAGGCATCAACGGTATTCTGGCCGACGAAATGGGTCTGGGCAAGACGGTTCAGTCCATTTCCGTCATGGCTTATCTGGCAGAGAAGCACGACATCTGGGGCCCCTTTTTGGTCGTTGCGCCCGCATCCACTTTGCACAATTGGCAACAGGAGATTGCCAAATTCGTTCCCGAGTTCAAAATTCTGCCCTACTGGGGTAGCGCTCCTGACCGAAAGGTGCTGCGCAAGTTTTGGGACCGCAAGCACCTCACGTATCGCAAGGACGCTGCTTTCCACGTCTGCGTCACGTCGTATCAGCTGGTGGTATCGGATGTGGCCTACTTTCAGAAGATGCGGTGGCAGTACATGATTCTGGACGAAGCTCAGGCCATCAAGAGCTCGCAAAGCTCTCGATGGAAATCTCTTTTGGGGTTCCATTGCCGAAACAGACTTTTGCTCACTGGTACGCCCATCCAGAACAACATGCAAGAACTCTGGGCCTTGCTTCATTTCATCATGCCGTCCCTGTTTGACTCCCATGATGAATTCAGCGAATGGTTCTCCAAGGATATCGAGTCCCACGCGCAGAGCAATACGAAGCTGAATGAGGACCAGCTGAAGCGTCTGCACATGATTCTGAAGCCGTTCATGCTCCGTCGTGTCAAAAAGCACGTGCAGAAGGAGCTTGGTGACAAGATCGAGCTCGACATCTTTTGCAACCTCACTTACAGACAGCGAGCGTACTACTCGAGTCTCCGTAACCAGATCAACTTTATGGACCTTGTCGAAAAGGCGACCATGGGCGACGAGCAAGACTCGGGCCATCTGATGAATCTGGTGATGCAGTTCCGAAAAGTGTGCAACCATCCGGACCTGTTTGAGCGTGCGGAAGTCACGTCACCGTTTTCGTTTGGCCACTTTGCCGAGACGGCGTCGTTTGTTCGTGAAGGCAACATGGTGTCGGTGGGATACTCGACCCGGAGCTTGATCAAATTCGAGCTGCCATCACTTGTTTGGGCGCAGGATGGCCGTCTGAACCGGCCCTCGAGCTCGAATGCGGCTGCTGGCTGGCGAAACAAGTATCTTGACCACATGATGAACATTTGGACCCCTGAGCACGTACAGGAGAACGTCCAGGGCTCAAAGGGATTTTCTTGGCTTCGCTTCGCGGATGTATCACCGGCGGATGTCTACAGGGCCACTCACGAGGGGCTGTTTGGCCGTGCGTGCCGCGAGCTGCAGAAGAAGGACAGGCTGGGACGCATGTCCGTGGTTTACGACGAAGAAGACCAGGGGGGCAAGGCCTTCACACCGGCCCATGCGCTGTTCCACGTGCAGGCTCGGTCGAACCGACGTCCGCTTGCGGAGTCGATGTCAGAGGGCATTCTCAACAGGCTCATGAATGTCGCCCGGGACACGTACGATGACTCGAGCATGAGCAGACTCGATATCGCTGGACGACCTCGTGCCTCGGCGCCACCTATCGAGGTGTCGTGCAACAGCGTCAGCTCAGTCAGAGAGCGACAAGAAACCTTGTTCAACAATTCCATCCGCCAAGCGCTGTACGGGCCGACGTCGGTGGAACAGAGAGCTCTCATTGAAAAGAGAGTGCCTCTGGAACTGTACCCGCAGCAAAGCGTTTTGCCCAGGCCCGACAGTGAGAGGAAGCGATTTACCAACGTGGTGGTGCCATCCATGAGGACGTTTGTCACGGACAGCGGCAAGCTCGCCAAGCTGGATGAGCTTCTGTTCAAGCTCAAAAACGAGGGCCACCGGGTACTTCTCTACTTCCAGATGACCAAAATGATTGACATGATGGAAGAATACTTGACATATCGCAACTACAAGTACTGCCGGCTGGATGGCTCGACCAAGCTCGAAGACCGTCGTGACACAGTACATGATTTCCAGACCCGTCCTGAAATCTTCATCTTCTTGCTATCCACGCGTGCCGGTGGGTTAGGCATCAACCTGACGTCCGCCGACACGGTCATCTTTTACGATTCCGACTGGAACCCAACCATTGACTCGCAGGCCATGGACCGAGCTCACAGACTGGGTCAGACGAAGCAGGTCACCGTGTACCGTCTCATCACGAGGGGCACTATTGAAGAACGGATCCGCATGCGCGCTCTGCAAAAAGAAGAAGTACAGCGCGTGGTCATCCAAGGTGGTGGTGCCAGCGTTGACTTCTCTGGCCGCCGCGCTCCTGAAAACCGTAACCGCGATATCGCCATGTGGTTGGCTGATGATGAGCAGGCCGAGATGATTGAGAGGCGTGAAAAGGAGCTTTTGGAGTCTGGCGAGTACGATAAGCAGAAGAAGAAGGGCGGTGCAAAGCGGAGGCAGAAGACGGGAGATGCTTCTGCTAGCCTGGACGACATGTACCACGAGGGTAAGATTTGTTTTTTTTTTCTTGTCAAGTAGACTTCATCAAGATGTAAACTTATACTAACCACATGATTCAGGCGAAGGTCATTTTGACGACGGCAGTAAAGGCCTCCCCTCAGGGACAGCCACCCTTGGCGATGGCGACGTAAAGGGCAAGCGGCGAGGAAAGACGGTGGGCAAACGAGCCAAGACGGCTAAGCAACGGCTTGCTGTTGCGGATGGCATTGCCGATGAGTAATGGTCATTTGCATGTCATGGGCAAGGGCAACCAAACCAACCAGGCTGTGTTTTTTTTTTCTCTTTCTCCTCTTTTTTTTTTTTTGTTTTCTTTTATCTTAT
>SRPQ01000416.1:0-20739 GCA_018360075.1 Claviceps cyperi
GTTTTTGGATGAAGCTAAATTGACGCGTCGCGACGAAAAGTGGAGGTGTTTTCGCGTTATTCACTTGGGGCCACTGTACATACCTCCTACCTCCTACGTAGTACGGAGTAAGTATGTAGGTAGGGGCAAACAATCGCGGCAGTGAGGGGTCAGGACTCAGGAGTCTGGGACAAGGATACGGACTTGGCCGGAGGCGGCCCCGCCGTCCCGCATCCTCTTTCTGGGCTCGCCGCGCGGCTCAACAAAGCGCCCAACAAATTGCTGGTGACAGCGTACAGGTGGTCGTGTCACGCCACTGGAAGTCTATGGAGCAATCGCAACCACAAATATTACAATGCGGACCTTGACGATGATGAGTCAGGGAGAAAGTTGAAAAGTATCTCTTCCTGATCGCACCTTCTGCCCGTAATTTTTGCGCTCATCACTTTACATAACGTTAGAGGTAGTGCCCCAGGCTGGAATCATGTGTAGGTACACACCTACGGAGTAACCTACCTCATGAATCATGTTTCAGCAGGAAGCATCTGGGTCCTGTGTGAAGACATGACCCGGGAGCGTGATATGTAACATACATGTACTCCGTACTCCGTAGGTATGTACGGAGTACATATGTATCGGGAGCCTGCACGGACTCACGCATGCAGAGTTGTGATGGCACTGGACAGTATACGGAGTACGGAATATGTAGTGAAAGCAGGGACTTACGCTTATTAGGCACGAAGAAAAGCTCCAGCGCAGATATGTACATATGTACTCCGTACCTTGGTACATTATTAGGTACCTACCTAGGAGGTAGATGTGTACGTAGTGTTGAATGCAGGCAAATGGGGAGGAGGCGGGAAGGGTTGACGGGTTGACGGGTGCGGGCATGATGCAGTAATTTGGCCAATGAAAAGGCGCACACCCCTCGTCGTACCCCTTTTTGAGGAATTAGGATTCTTTGATCGCCACCCAAAGTGGTAATGGGACTCTGGGAGCACTCCGTACCTAGTCCGTACCCTTTCGCCACCTTGGAGTGAAAACCCGGGTGCTTGTCTGCTGTGTGGCTGCTTACACATACCTAGGTAGGTATCCGTACCGACAGAGGTGCTGACATGTGCGTGTCACATGAAGCCCTGATGCTTCCAAATTCCTCCACACGGCACTTTTCGAGCCATTCTTGGACATCACCGATAAGCTTAGCATGTGCGCTGCACGTCTGAGCAATCGCATTCCGACGCTATGTATTCGCAAAGCCGCTCAGTGGCGATATCGAAGATTTGGGATGTCGATCGTGCCAACGCTCATCGTAAATGCTAATCTCACCCCCCTGGGCCCTGACCCAGCCATTTTGAGCAGCCAAGGCATGAGATGGGCGTCCGCTCTCCAGCTCTCTAGACCCCTGATTTTGTGTCCGATTTCACCCCAGATGGACTTTGACAAGCTGATCCAGTCAATTGGGCTCTACACATTTCAAAGCGCTGATGCACGCTTGACTGGCCAAGCAGGGTCGGTGCATGTCTTCCAACTTCCAAGTTTAGTACATTGTGCATGTCATTTTACACTCTTCTACTGTTCCCAAGAAGGTAGATTTCAAGTTGTGTCGAAACGACGTCACGGAGAGGAGTGAATTGACAAGAACAAAATGTTCTTCATCCATGTGGCTGGCCAAGCCGGTTGAGCCTGCCTGGCCTAGGGGTCTATCATCTATGACTCTATACAACTGCTCTTGCCACATGCCGAATTGCTCTCGGCCTCGAGTTCGCTGACATTTTATCTGAGCCCCGGCCCGCCGCTAGCCCCACGACCCTTTTTTTTACGCACAACCGCACAACTAACTCCTCTCGGTACCTAAAACTCACGGCTGCCCTACCCCAACAAAAGTCACCCCGCAAGACCCTAATATTGCTTCTTGTCGCTGCCAACTTACAACATTCGCTGCCTCTTATCCCTCGTCTCCCTGTCCATTCATTCGCTGCCGGATTTCGCGCAGCACTTCTCTGGTCTCGAGTGTATACTTGTCCGCACTTTAGGGCTCGAATTGCTCTGTTTGGAATTGAAACTTTTCTTCCAACGCCAAGATGGCTGCTACTACCTCTGCAATGCCAAAGAACTCCGTTCTGCGGCGCACTGCTGCCTCGACGACTGCCAACGACTATGAGTCGTCGGCCGCTGTCAGTCCAGCCGACTCGCCCAGGCCCTCAGCCTCGTCTACGTCTCTTTCGTCACTTTCCTCTCTTGATGCCAACGACAAGAAAGATGAGTATGCTGGCCTGCTTGACACATACGGAAACGCCTTCACGCCTCCCGACTTCACCATCAAGGATATCCGCGATGCCATTCCCAAGCATTGCTACGAACGCTCTGCCCTCAAAGGCTACGGATACATTCTTCGCGACATCGCCTGTCTTTCGACCACGTTCTACCTGTTCCACAACTTCGTCACGCCGGAGAATGTGCCCTCCACTCCCCTTCGTTTTGCGCTTTGGGGTATCTACACTGTCCTACAAGGTCTTTTTGGAACCGGGCTTTGGGTCATAGCCCACGAATGTGGCCATGGTGCATTTTCTCCGTCAACCTTCATCAACGACGTCACCGGCTGGGTTCTTCACTCAGCTCTCCTCGTTCCTTATTTCAGCTGGAAATTTTCCCACAGTGCTCATCACAAGGCTACCGGACATATGGAGCGAGACATGGTTTTTCTTCCCCGAACACGCGTTCAACAGGCCACCCGACTTGGGCGTGCGGTTGAGGAACTTGGTGACCTTTGCGAGGAGACACCCATTTACACGGCCCTGCACTTGGTAGGCCAACAGCTCATCGGTTGGCCCAGCTACCTCATGGCCAACGTCACGGGACACAATTTCCACGAACGCCAGCGGGAGGGTCGAGGCAAAGGCAAGAAGAACGGCTTCGGGGGTAGCGTGAACCACTTTGATCCCCGCAGCCCTATTTTTGAAACCCGACACGCCAAGTACATCCTTCTCTCTGACATCGGCCTGGGTCTTGCCATCGCTGCTTTGGTATACCTCGGCAATCGTTTCGGCTGGGCTAACATGGCTGTCTGGTACTTCCTTCCTTATCTCTGGGTGAACCACTGGCTCGGTAAGTCGATTCGTCTATCTATTGTCGATGTGAGCGCTGCATACTGACGTGAACCTCCTTGCCTAGTTGCCATTACCTTCCTCCAGCACACGGACCCTACTCTGCCTCATTACACAGCCGAAGAATGGAACTATGTTCGTGGAGCTGCTGCCACCATTGATCGCGAGATGGGCTTCATTGGCCGTCACCTTCTCCATGGCATTATCGAGACCCATGTTCTCCACCACTATGTCAGCTCTATTCCCTTCTACAACGCCGACGAAGCTTCCGAGGCCATCAAGCCAGTCATGGGCAAGCACTACCGATCGGAAACCAAAGACGGCCCCGTCGGATTCATTCGCGCTCTTTGGAAGACTGCTCGCTGGTGCCAGTGGGTAGAGCCCAGTGCCGAGGCCGAGGGTGCTGGCAAGGGCGTCTTGTTCTTCCGTAACCGAAACGGCCTGGGTACAAAGCCTATTTCGATGAAGAATTAGTAGATTTGCTTAATGGTTGTGCATTTGAAGCCGACAACGGCGTTAGTTCCATCTTACAAGGTTTATTAAACTTTTCATAAAGGGGCGATGCTCATCAATTCAGAAAGCAGCGCCAGTGGCAGCACGTGCCGCGTTCGGTCCTCATTAAGACTTTTGTCGCTCAACAGATTGAACCTGTTAGCTCAAGCACAGGGGAGAGTGCTTGTCGCATAAAGTCGTACGCGCCCAGCTAGACGGTATAGACATAGAACGTATCTGTTTAGAAAATTAAAAGAGCACGTTTCCCATATATTCACGCCCTTGGTCCAGAAGTTTTTTATTGAAGGTGGCCGTATGCATCTAAAGCACATTTGATTCACATGATGCATTTTTCTTTGAGCTATACATGCAGAGCGTACTCCAAGTACCTACTCTGACGCTGGGAGAGATAACTGGGGCTTCAACGGGGAGAATATGGAATGGGCTCTAAAGGTACTTGGCTGTTCTGCCCTGAGGGTGGCCTCTTTGGTTCACACGTCATGACTTTGAGAAGATATCTGAGCATGTATGTGCTGGTCCTTGCTTGACCTTGTTGCTCGGGGATTAGCAGGCTTCACCAATGTAAGTAGTCCCTATGCAAAGAATGGTGATGGTCTCTGAGATTGCAATGTGTGAATGAAGGGCTGATTTTCGGCTGAAGAAATCAATCTAGATAGGATACTGTTGTGAATGGGTCAGGTGTCAGGTGTTGTATATAGTCATTCGAGAATCGAAGCCAAGAGCGTGGCCACCATGGTAAAGCCATACATATATATATACAACAAATTGTTCATGTCAGTTCAGCCTCCTCGCATACGCATGACCCAAGGATTTCTTCCCACAATCTAAATCGCGGGAAGACCCGAATTCCGATCTGACTTGACTAAACATCGTAGATACGTTGTGCAGTGGGACTATTTGCGCACACTTAACCAGACACGATAGATGCTTCATATTCGACGTAGGGATACTTAATTAGACGTTTCCACTACTACTATTGCACATTACTGCTACAATATAAACAGCTACCTACCCCGAGGCGTTGGTATACTCTCCCTATCCCTCTCGCGCTCTCGTCTACCCGTAGATGCCCCCACAGAGAACGTAAGAGGACGGGGCGTTACTAGATCCGGCGTTCATGGCGTAGGGGGCCCGTGAGAGGGACCCTGGAGGAGAATCTGCGGAGCCCGTCTTGCTTCGTCTAGCCGGCGTACCTCAAGTGCGCGGGTAACGTTCGGTCGGATATAGTCGAGGATAATGTCCACAAAGATAGCTAGGTACTCAAGACGCCGCACCCGAGATAGGGAAACGTAGAGTAGCCCTAACGACCGCGGAGTACCCCTACCCTTCAGATCTACTATCGCGAGGTCGAGGGTCATTCCTTGGGACTTATGGATCGTCATCGCGTACAAGACCATAAGAGCAAACTGTTCTCTCCATTTATTGTCCGTAGACGTCCTCGGAGTGTTCTGCGTACGGTATCGGCGGTAGGGGAAGATCAGGACTACCTTGGAAGGCATCGGGACCCCGGAAATATCACACGGGAGAATAGAACCGGTATACTTCGGGAAGTAGATTAGGACATACGCCGGAGGGTGGTGTGGGGATCGGTAATGTCGGCATGCCAAACGATATCGACAACGTAACCGCGACTCCCGTTTACGAGACCGACCTCCGTCAAAATGTTCGCCGTTAGCATAACCCGGGTCCCGATAGTAAGAAGCAGCTCGGCCGTAAGGTCGTTAAAACTCCTCACTCGAACACCGCGGGTTACTATGCCGTGCGCGGAGGAGTAGGACAGGTACATTCGCTTCGCGTAGCAGCGAGTAGTTCATGTCGAAGACGCTCGCCCGCGTACCAAAGAGATAGACGGCCCGTTCCTCAAAAGTAGTCCGTTCTCGTCTTATAAGTAACAAACCAATCGTAAGCGGGAGACTCGGGTATACACGCCACAGAACGTGTAGAACTACCTTTAGGCGGCAGTAATCCGAGTACGTGGGGTGCTCCGGATCCGAACGGTAGGGAGGAGCATAACGGAGAATCCGGTCGGTGACCTCATCGGCAAGTCCTCGAGGCTGCGGATGGTTCGTATTATGCCGTGTCAGGAAGGTAAACAATGTAGTAGCCTCGTACCCACATCTCGTTCGAGATACTTAACGTAGAGTCTTCTCTTCGGCCGCGTAGATTGCCGGTCCCTGTCGGTATCCGATACGTCTACTAAGGCGTCTCAACCCTGTTCGGTCCCGCAATCGAGAATAAGAACAACATAAGAACCCTCTACGAGCGGAAGATCGAGTAGGAGAGAGCTTACTTTTGCGCCCACCAGTCCCGCTCCGTAAGAAGCTTATTAAGAGTCTTCGCCGCGAGGGAGACAACCATCCTATAGGACGCCGTCAGGACCTCCACCTTCGTACAATACTTCGAATTGTAATCGAGGGCAACCTGGATCGAAGTACACGGCGTTATATCCATGTTCGCGCGCCACGACATAATTGCCAAAGGGCTATCTATAATGGTTCATCGCGGTATCGTTTGACTTAGTGGAAATAATCGGGTACCGAGGATTCTGCCCGGTAGAGAGTTCCGCCGTGACGATAAGGTCTCGCGGGAAGTAGAATCGACAGTTCTTCAAATCGTTGTCGGGGTTCTGTCCTTTACGGCGGCGTAGACAACCGGGATCGCTGCACTTGTGCTTTTGTACCCGATTAACTATATCCGAGAGAAACTCAAGATCGTCCCGTACCTCCTAGTCATAGATTGGATAGCGCCATTTGCCGTAGGCGCGGGGTCCGCCGGCGCAGCGTCGTCTTCGATGGTGATAACCTCCGCCTGCCACGGCGACGGTGGGGCGGTGAGGGCGTGAGGTCCTTCAGCAGCGCTTCAATGTGCTCTTCGTTGAACTCCATTGTGATCGCGGTGATGACAGCGATGGCGGTTGCGATGGCGGTAAGAACGTTGATGGGTGTGCAGCTTGTCGTTGGAAAGGCTAGTTGTAGAGTGACGTGTGCATTGCCGGTATCGGCTCTGAGGGTCCGTGCGCGCGATAGTGCGCAGAAGTAAACTGCTCCGATCACAGCTTCGCGTCGCGGACGGCATTCTGTATTCTAAAATTATTTGTGGGAATAGCGGCAGTTTTTGGTTTCTGATGATGTCAGGCTGTGTATTTCTTGCCGTAAGTTCCGTAATTCTTGTAACTACGCAAGCCCTGATAAAATCTGTCTTCTCCACTCCCACTCCACTCCATTCAACTTTTAGGGTCCAAGTCGAGCTCCCGGAGAAGGAAGACTCACCCCTCATTTGTTAGTTTTGCGTCAGCAACTTGACACCTTCATACATGTCGCCATCCTGATTCAATCATCATTCTTTCTCGTATTCGACTCAAGATGATATTTGCGGGCGTTTCTCAAAGATCAAAAGCGGATATTCAGATTGTCGTTCTCGTCATGAGAAAAGTTGTCCGATGAAAGGGTGTGAAGAGTTAGATTTATTGGTTCTCGTCGTTCTGAATTCAAGGAAGGGATGGAACACTGTTGTTTGCATGTGAACTTTTGCGTGGATTGTCCCGGCATCTTCGATTCAACATTAGAGATACCGAGCTTGCTGATCTTTATGATAATAAGGAGAGGAACCCGTGAGGTCTGCCTCTTTTTTTTTTTTATGCATTGTAATGTGTACCATCTGTTCACTTAGGAGATAGCTCCTCGGTACCATCAAAATTTATTTTCTTATCAGTATTCTGATCTTCTTCTGGAGCAGTCAGATCCTGCAAGATTGCTTGTAGGGGAGATCTATCTGTTGGTCTAGTGTTGGATTCGCAAAGGGAAAGCAAATGAAAGCAAGCATGCATGCAAAATATCGAACACGTGATATGTCCAAACGGTATACACGTCGGTATCTTATTGGTCTCTTGTTGTCTTGTCTTCTCTTCTCAGAGTTAAGGGAAAGGGACTCGTGGAGTTGTGACCACGATGTGCAGACTCTGCGAGGGGAGCCGGGTTGCACTCTACGTTTGCATTTTATTTCCCACGATCCTTTTATTCCTCTGAAACAAACAAATAGATCCCATAAAAGCATTTGTGGGGGAGGTCTATCTGCCGGCCGGTCCACGATCACCGCTTGGCCTTTTTTGTTTTTGTCTCGGGTCGTGACTCACTATGTACATACCTATGTACCTAACCAAGCTACATGTAGAAGGAACGGTCACGTGACTCAGTTGGACATTGAATTTGTCCTGCAGGCTCACCTGCAGCCAGCTAGTTAGGTCATAAATTTCAGACAGAAGAAGCGAGAAGAAGAAAACATGCAAGAGCTCGAGACCAACCCGTCCGGGCTTTTCATGCAAATAGACTTCCTGACCCCCGAAGCGGAGAGCCAACTGCTCGACATCTTTGCGAGGCTCGAATGGCCCTCGCTCCCAGGACGACGATCCCTTCACTACGGATACACATTTAGCTACAAGACCTTTGGCATAGACACCGAGATTGCCTTCAAGCCCTTCCCAGATTGGCTCGTTCCTCTCTTCCCGCCAGGCGAGACACGCGCGCCGGACCAGGTCTGCCTGCAACACTACCCGCCCGGGGCTGGCATCCCTCCGCACGTCGACACCCACAGCACCTACGATCAGCTCTACTCGCTCTCACTAGGCTCTCCTGTGCTGATGCAGTTTAGAGACGGCGGCAGCGGCGTGCCGGGCACACGAGTCGAGTTGGATCTGCCGGCGAGGAGCATGCTTCGCATGAGCGGCCAGTCCAGACTGCATTGGACGCACGGCATACGGGCGAGAAAGACGGACACGCTGCCTGATGGGCAAGTGAGGCCGCGGGGCGAGCGCTGGAGTATCACCTTTCGCTGGCTGCGGGAAGCGGAGGAGGGAAGAGAGGCGGCATGCGAGTGCGGAAATGAGAGGCTTTGCGATACGGCGCAGGCGAGGAAGGGGCTCAGGAGAGAGTTGCGATGGGAGAAGGCTGAAGCTTGATCAGTCAAATCTGATGTAGCGGCGTGCGTACTTCTCGTAGTTTCATAACGTGATATTCCACTGGTGTTACGGGATTTTCAGAGCTGACCCTGCCATGAAAAGAAGGGTCAAGTTACAAGTGCGAACATGAAGGTGAATGACGATGGCCGCACAGACTGAAGAGTCGCCACGTGTGTGGATCAATCGTTACGAGGGTAGGTACATAGGTACCTTCCTAGGGTGACAAAAGAGTACGGGAGTAGGTTAAAAATACATGAATTATATGTATCTTATTTATCTCGCTACACAGTCTGTACCGCGGATCTTGGTTAGTGGTACGTACTCATGCATAAATCGACATATATACAAGGTACCTCAAATATAGGTGCACATGTACCATGTACTATACATGCACTCCGCGGCTGGTAGCTGCACCTCTTCTGGTGCCAAGTCTAGCGCCACGGCAATTCGGACGCCGGCCGCATGATGTCACCAGCCTCGAGATTTTCTTGTCGCGACGACATAATATCGTTGCGCGGATTCATCATGAGCCCTACAACTACTGTGAGTCCATTATCAGCGCACCCTTTGTCGAGCTATACCTCCAACCCGCCATACTTATAGTATGGACTCTTGTCTTGTGGACGGCCCTCTACAACGCAAGCGGAACAAAACTGACGCAATACCTACACCCGATGCTTCCGATCTCGTATTGAGCCTTCGACTTGAGCCGTTGCCGACAGCAAGCATTCGCAAAATCGCTTTCTGTGAGTCCGTAGGTTTGTACTTTTTTCTCCATTCTGCCTCTTCTTCTCCATGTTTGTGTCTTCTTGTGCGACCTCGAAGGCCACTACTCATGCTGTACGTCTTTCCAGTATTTGAAACGAAACAAACTACTCAAAAACCAACCATCCCAACAATAGTGTCTTGGACCATCGTCAAATCCAGACGGGGAGAATTCCACAATGACTTCAGTCAACAATCAAGAGACGCCAACAAGCTGTGGAAATTCTCCAGCCCAGCGAGATGGCGCTGATGCGACGCTCTCTTCAACTTCGCAATTCCCTGGCAAACTAGACATTCTGTCACAGTCTGTCACCAGTCCTAACGTGAGAAAGCATTCCGTGCCGGATCCCACCGCGAGCCATGACGGATTGCTGCGACGCCCGTTGGTGCTGGAGAGGTGGCAAACCGCGACTTACGCCGACGGACGAGAGCACGCCGAGTCGATTCCCAGCAGAGCTTGGATACCCTTGGACGGGAACATGGGCGTGGTAGGAGGCGGACATGATACAGATTCTTCCTCGTCAGACGAGCAGGAAATGGAACCTGGTTCCGGCGACTGCGACGCGACCAAGGTGAGGTCAAAACTGTCGAATTGTAAGAGCGCCCACAGTGCAAAACCGCACAGGAAAAAGGAGGGTCACAAATCAAAGACGGAGCATAAACACCGCCTCAACACCGAAAGAACAAGAACCGATGGTCGGCTACGAATTACGGTCCACGAAACGGCTCACACGGGTTATCTCGCCAATGCCCTTGGCGCAGTTGCTCACAGCATGCGGCCCAAGCCACTGCCAACGACTGGGCCAAAGGTGAGACGCGGACTTTCCACGCCTCAGCCTCGCCTTAATATCGTCATCATGGTTGTGGGATCAAGAGGAGATGTGCAGCCATTTCTGCGCATCGGAAAGTACTTGAAAGACGAGTTTGGGCACCGCGTCAGAATCGCCACACATCCTATCTTTCGGGAACTGGTTGAAAAGGACTCTGGTCTGGAGTTCTTCTCTGTGGGGGGCGACCCTACTGAGCTCATGGCGTTCATGGTGAAGAACCCGGGCATGATTCCCACGCTGGAGACTGTGAAAGCCGGCGAGATTGGCAAACGACGAGACGTCATGGCTGAGATGTTTGATGGCTTTTGGAGATCATGCATTCATGCCAACGAGGATGAGCGTACGAACCAATCGAAACCACCATCCACCGTGGACGGTCGCCATGTCTTCATTGCAGACGTCATCATTGCCAACCCGCCAAGTTTTGCTCATATTCATTGTGCCGAGGCTTTGGGAATTCCTCTTCAATTGGTTTTCACCTTTCCTTATACCCCTACGCACGCGTTCCCGCATCCCTTGGCAAGCATCAAACAAAGTAATGTCGATCAAGCCTATGCCAACTTCATGTCGTACCCTCTAGTCGAAATGATGACCTGGCAGGGCTTGGGCGATTTGATCAACGACTTTCGAGTACAAACCCTTGCTTTAGATCCAGTCTCTACCCTGTGGGCTCCGTGCGCCAACTACCGGATGCATGTGCCTGTCACATATCTTTGGTCCCCGGGTCTTGTTCCTAAACCCGAAGACTGGGGCGAAGAAATAGATGTGTCCGGGTTTGTGTTCCTCGACATGGCGTCGTCGTTCAAGCCGCCCAAAGCATTGGTCGACTTTCTCGAGGCCGGAGAGCCGCCCATCTACATCGGCTTCGGTTCGATAGTGGTGGATGATGCTGATAAATTCACAGAGCTGATCTTTGAAGCGATCGAAAAGGCTGGCGTGCGCGCATTGGTGTCCAGGGGCTGGGGAGGCTTCGGTCGAGACGAGGCGCCCGACAATGTGTTTATACTTGATAACACGCCCCATGATTGGCTCTTTCCCCGGGTCAAAGCCTGCGTTCACCACGGTGGTGCCGGCACGGCGGCCATCGGATTGAAATGTGGTCTTCCCACTATGATTATCCCGTTTTTTGGCGATCAATACTTTTGGGGCACCATGGTGGGCAAATCCGGTGCTGGGCCCGACCCTGTGCCGTACAAACATCTTACATCTGACAAGTTAGCTGAAGGAATCAAATACCTCCTGACAGAAGAAGCTAAAGATGCGGCAGGCAAGATAGCAGAAGATATCGAGAAGGACGGGGACGGAGCCCAAAATGCCGTGACGACATTCCAAGAGAATCTGAAGTTATATGGCCCGCCCAGTATGCGCTGTGCGATTCTAAACTCAGAGGTTGCCGTGTGGCAAGTCAAATGCAATCACGTCCAGCTCAGCGCGAGAGCGACTCACGTGCTAGTGACCAGCGGGCAGCTGGCGTGGAAGGATCTTCGACTCATCCGTCACACTGAGTGGGCGGACTTTGACGGACCAGGCGAACCAGTGACAGCGGTAGCCGAGACCGTCAAGAACACCCTACGCGACATCTTCAGCGGCATCGGCAGCGCGCCTTATATGCTCGGCAAGACTGCTAAGCGGAGGATCAAACACAAGATGAAGTCCAGCAAAGACAAGAAAAAGAAGAAAGAGTCGGATGAAAAAGGATCTCAGGAGTTGACGCGCCAGCCGTCGGAAGTTCCGGGACCAGGCCAATATGGGCGGGACCTGACCATGAGTGTCGGCAAGACCGTTCTTGCCATCGCCACGGCCCCGGCGAGTATATTTGTTGCTCTCGCGCAAGGCTTCCACAACGCACCGAGACTGTACGGCGACGACACTGTCCGGAGACCGACGAGGGTCAGTGGCGTACGCTCCGGCTTGGTCGCCTCACGTCGCGAGTTCGTATATGGCATCTACGACGCTGTGACCGGTCTCGTAAATCTCCCGCTACGAGGCGCCAGGAACGAGGGCGCAATAGGCCTTCTCAAGGGCGCGGGCATGGGCATCGCAGGGCTAGTTCTGAAGCCCGTCTCCGCGATTGTCGGCCCCATCGGCTTCAGCATGCAGGGCGTCGTGAAGCAGATCCACCGACGACACAGTCCACAGAGCTTCATCCGCCGCGCGAGAATGGCCCTCGGCGAGAGCCAAGTCCAGGCTATGGACACGACTGCCGCGACTACACTGCAAGAAGAAGTGCTCTCTGGATGGAAAGTCCTGCAGGACCTCACGCGGGCGATAGCCGATGAGGAGCGCAAGAGAGGACTGGCAGGCCAAATTGACAAGATGATGCTGGATGTGGCCTTTTTATTTCTCAGTGTGGACAGGGCAAAGACTTGTCTGGCGGATTTGCGGGCAGGGAAGAGCTTAGTGGATATCACGACGGGCTACAAAGAGTGGAATACCAAGTCGATGGATCTGAGCTATCGGCAAAATAATACGGCTCTGGTTAAGGAGAAATGAGCTTCACAGCATCAGCGGGTAGGATAGCGAGACGAGGGTCGTTGTTGCATGGGGTTGAGCATATATATTTCAATTTGTAATAATTTGTAATACTGACGTTGTATGGATATAAACGTGTCATGTATAATCCACGATTCTTGGTACATGTATACTCTAGCATCGCAGTCTCACCTGTCGCCGCCGACTTGTCGTCAGTCTGACCAGCCCTCACTCTTTGTAGGTACTGACTGACCAGTGACAACTGTGCAACGTCGGAGTCAAGTCCAGTACGTCCACTAGACTACAGCGCCTACGCCCCCGCCAGGAAAAACGCGACAGTGGGGACACGCGTACATTTAGCGAAGGCCGTGGCTTGGCGCAGGTGTCGCAGGCGCCTACAGGCTACACTTACAGAGGCTGACTTGTTTGCCATACACTGTACGCCTTCGCTCGCCGAAGATTGTCATTGTGCGTCGCAAGCAACGTCAGTTCGGATCTTTCATCAATCGCACTGGGCTTCCCGCGCACTAACGTGTTTTCAATTGTGTTTGGCTGTGTGGTGATAAGCGGTAACGTTCTCACTGTACAGGAATTCCATTCTTCCTGCTCAACGGCGTAAGAGGAAAATGCTGCCTGCACTATAGACTGCGTACATATCACAAATACACACGTGCTAACAAACCCACTCTACTCTAGTAAGTCTGAAGCACTCTCTCTGGTCTCATTGTACTGCAAACTGCAATACAAATCCCCGTCAGCGACCCAAGGGTGGGGGGTCGTCTGATTGATGCCTGCCTGATCTGGAAGTTTAGCTCCGGCTCAAGGGAAGCTTGGGTGCGCGTGTTGCTCTGTGTGTAGCGTTAGGCAAGAGGAACATGAAAAGAAAACCTTGGAAACTAGTATCAAGAAGGAAAGGGCCGAGGATACCGGTTGGGTGGCAAGAATGTCAGATTGCCGAGTTTCATATGTATCATGTGCCAGGAGGTTTACATACACGATTCTTCGCTCTGTTTTTTCGATTTCGAGAATAGTATTTCTGGCGCTCTATTTCATTAGATTGTAATATAAAGTCGATTATCGCGCGATATAGAGAGCCTCGTCATGAAATCCCTTTTTCTCGCCGTAGCAGCCCTGGTGACCATCACGGCGTCTGCCCTCGACGCAGCCACATCGAAACCATCCTACCATGGCCAAAAGGTGTTTCGAATACCTGTGACAGATGAAGACGATGGCCTGCTCATACAAAATCTTGTTGACAAGCTCGGTTTAGTGCTTTGGCAGCCGCCGTCGAAGAAGGGTGCCTTTGCGGATATGCAAGTTCCGGCGGACCAACTCAGAGCATTCAGCAAGGCAATGGAGCATCGCAAGATTATCACCATGCATGAGGATCTAGGTAAATCAATCAGAAATGAGTCCAGGTTTCATGAATACGCTGGTAAGTCGAGAGCAACATCAAATTACGCAGCGCAAGGAATGACAAAAACCCGGGGGAAGGGGCTTCCTTGCTTTTTTTTATCATACCAAAACGGTCGCTGTGTTGGGGTCGATTCTTCATTCGTTCCTTCGTGGCCTGTTTTTATCCATTTCCCCTCGCTATTACCACTTTTCGTAATGCAAAGGTTCGCTCAAAGTTCCAAAGTCTTCGAGAACTAACATTTTTGTCCAACAACAACAGCTGGCTCCGCGAATAGCTCTTGGTTCGACTCATACCATCCGTACAACGACCATTTACAGTGGCTCAACGACCTCGCAAGCCAATACTCCCAAAATGTTAAGATTGCCACATCTGGGAAATCCCTACAGGGTGAGCCTATTACAGGGCTGCACATCTTTGGCCGTGCGAGTAGCTCAGGGGAAAAGAAGCCCGCAGTAGTATTCCACGGGACGGTGCACGCCCGAGAGTGGATTGCTTCTATGGTATGAGGAGAACTCGCGCATCATGATTATGTAGAAAAGCATAGTTATAATCTTCCGTCATTCTCGACCAACTGCGCATATAATTAACTTTGCTTTAGGTCGTCGAGTACATGGCGCACGAACTCATCTCCAAGTACGACTCTGATGCGGAAATGACCTCATTTGTGGACAAATATGACTTTTACATGTTTCCTATTGTCAATGTGGATGGTGAGTCTTTACACCATCCGATCCGATCGTCGATGGCTTCTAGGCGCGTGAGAGATGGTCCAGCAAGAGAGTGACAATGTTGGAGGCAATAAAATGCGCCATTCACGGGCTCAACTCAAACGAATCAAGGAGAAATCAGCTTTGCTAACGTAAGACTTACAACTCCAAAAGGCTTCAAATACACACAAACCAACGATAGAATGTGGCGCAAAAACAGACAATCAACTGACGGCAGCAACTGTCTCGGCCACGACATCAACCGCAACTGGCCCTACAAGTGGGATGTTGAAGGTGGTGCCTCTAAAAACCCCTGTGCCGAGGACTTCAAGGGAAAGGCCGCCGGTGATGCACCGGAAACAAAGGCACTCTCTGAGTTTCTTCGGAAGGTCAAGGATGAGCAGGGTTTGAAGCTGTACATTGACTACCACTCGTACTCGCAGTTATTTATGACTCGTGAGTGCCATTATCCCCAACATCACCAATCCCGTCTTTTTTGTTTCTTTCTGTCATGCCTCCTCGGCACCTTGATCCGTTCTGTTTGAGGACGCACGTCAAGAAACCAAGCTAACTTGGCATCGTCCTCTGTTTCTCCAGCTTACGGATACTCCTGTACCGCCAGGGCCCCCAACGATGACGCACTACAGGCCCTGGCCAAGGGTGCCGTGGACGCCATCTACGCAGCCCACAATGTCGAGTTCCGATCCGGGCCAATCTGCTCGACAATATACCAAGCGAGTGGTAGCAGTGTCGACTACGTGGCTGATGTAGTCCAGGGAGAGTACACGTTTACGTCGGAACTGAGGGACACGGGCGAGTACGGCTTCATCTTGCCGCCGGAGCAGATTCTGCCTGCGGGAGAGGAGGCTTTTGCGGGAGTCAAGTATTTGCTTCAAAATATGAAGTGAATGTGCATACGGCCGACTTGATCGCATCTTCGTGCACTGCTACATCATTGCTGGCTGGCTGATGATGCGCACAACGAAGCGGACGTCCATAGGCTGCCAAAGCATTCACGTTTCCACTCAGAATGTTCAATGCAGCCTTGGAAGCAACACCTGTGTATGAATTTGGGCAACACACAAGTCTATTTATTATAATCAATTTATTGTATTGCTCTCATTCGTCCTCCTTGAGTACCATTTTCCTGAAGATCCAAATACGTGCAGACCCCCGTGTAAATGCTTGTTCGTGCGTCATATATACATACATACAGTCGCTCTGCCCCATCTCCAAAGCTTCCTTTCAAATAGACATCCAACTCTCAATTTTACCACGCGATTTTAGCCACAGGACCGTTAGGAAACAGCCTAACAATCAACTTCCTCACCTCATCCATACACAAGATCCCAAGCGCCAACGGCACAGGAATGAACCAGAATCGAATAGGAACGCTCGCCGTGCCAAACAGACTCTGGATGCCCGGTACTTCCGTCACAAAAATCGCAATCAACAGCGAAATGAGCATACCCAAGACAAGCCACGGGTTGCGTCTCTTGCTGGTGAACGGGTCAGCCTGTACGATACTCAAACGGCGGTTTCGAACAGCGAGAATATTCCCCCATTGCAGAATCACAAGTGTGACAAAGTATACACTCTGTGCGACCGAATTGAAATGCGAGAGTTCATCTTGCGTGTACCCATGGAACCCGTCTGAGTACTTCTCAAAGGCAAAGAAGAGATCCCTGATCGGAATGCCCGCCGCCTGCCAGTAGTACAAGAAGAACATGGCATGTGCGGTACACGTCTCCATGGTGCCGGTGAAGAGATAAGCCTGAATATAGATCTTGGTGTTGATGAGATGGTCGCGTTTATGATTCCGCGGCGGCAGCGACAACAAATCAAACTCCTCCTTCTCCATAATCAACGACAGAGAAAGGAACAAGTCGGTAAAAACGCAGATGATGATCATGAGGAACGCGCTCAGAGGGAGGGGTACACCAAAAAAGACGTTGACCAGGACGGGCCAGATTTCAGACCATGACCCCGCAGGGAGCAGGTACGCAATAACTTTCTGCAGGTTCTGGAAAACGAGACGACCCCAGCGGATGGCCTCAATGATGGAATCGAATTTGTCAAGGAGAACCAAGTCAGCGGCTTCAATGGCCACGTCACTTCCCGTCACGATTGCGACGCCAACATCCGCGGCTCTCAGGGCAGGCGCATCATTGACACCATCTCCCGTGACGGCGACAACATTGTCGCGCTTGCGGAGTTCTTCCACGATGCGCAGCTTTTGTTCGGGCGTGGTGCGGGCAAACACAATCTCGTCGTATTCGCAGACAATGTCCCAGTCCGGTTGCAGCAGACTGGAAAGGCTGTGGCCCTCTAGCAGTAAGCTGGATCGCTCGCCTTTTCTGCGTGCTTCCGCAAGGTCCTTGGCGAATGTCTCTGGAGCAGCCTTGACAGTGGCAATGGTATCGGGGTCGTTTTCACTGCTGAAGATGCCAGTGTTGCGGGCGATGGCGGCGGCAGTGAGTCCATAATCACCAGTGACCATGAAGAAACGGGCGCCGGCGCGTCGACACTCTGAAACGGTGTGTGCGGTTTCTGGGCGCGCAGGGTCGATGATGCCCAGGATACCAACAATGGTCAAGTCCTCTGTCGCGTTGATAGCAATCTCATCGCTGAAAGCGTTGGTGCCCATGGCAGTGGTAGCAATGTGTGTCTTCTCGCATAGAACAATGACTCGTTCGGCGTTTCTGGAAAGTGTGTCTTGGTAAGCCTTGAAAGCGGCTCGCGCGGCCTCATCCATCACTTGAACAGAGTTGGTTTTATTCGACCAGTACTTGGTGCAGGTGGGGAGCAACACATCCGGAGCGCCCTTGACAAAGATTTGGTATTCATTCGAAGTATCGTCTTTCTCGCCTGTTGACTTGCGGTGAACAGTAAGCATCCACTTGTTCTTGGAGTTGAACGCGATTTGAAAGACTCGAGGGACGATGGCAGTTCCAAAGTCATTGCTCTTGGCACCAGCAGCGAAACGAAGAACAGCGGCATCTGTGGCATTTCCTTGCACGACGCGACCATCGATGGGCATGCTCATGGTAGTAGGATCAAAAGTTGCGTCGTTACAGCTCGATGCTGCGTCGAGGAGCTTCTGGATATTGGCATGTGGCTTCTCATCGGTAGCCTGCTTGTTGAAATCGGCAACTTCAATAGGCCCGTCGATAAAGGACGCAGAATGGACATGCATCCGGTTTTGCGTCAGAGTGCCCGTCTTGTCGGAGCAAATGACGTTGACACAGCCAAGCGTCTCAACAGTGGACAGTCCCTTGGGCAGAATATCGACAGCCTTCATCTTCTTGGCCACCAACATGAGCGTCAGCGCAACAGCAACGGGCATTCCCTCGGGAATAAAAGCCACCACACAGCTCATGACGTTGTTCAACATAGCCACGACGTTCATGAACGCAAAGTGGTCGCGTCGCAGCCACCCCAACCAAGTAAAGAGAATCGAGAGCGCCAAACAGATAGTTAGCGCCACGATGATGTACACGAAGCGCCAAATCTCTTTCTGAATCAGAGTCGCGCGCTCTTCCGTCGCGGCCGTCGCCTTGGCAATACGACCCATGACAGACCGAGGACCCGTAAGGATGACAACACCGACACCACTGCCATTGACAACCAGCGTCCCCATGAGGGCAATGTTGCGCGACTCGAGGAAATTGTCATCGGTACCATCAATGACGCCTTCAATCTCATCCGCCTCGCCCGTCAGAATAGCTCGGTCGAAGCGAATGTCTCCAGAATGGCTAATTAGACGCAGATCCGCCGGGACTTTGTTACCAATCTGCAAGTGCACAAGATCACCGCTAACCAATTCGCTCGCCTGGATCTTCTTCAACTGGCCATCTCTCATGACCAGCGCTTCCGACGGCAACAAATCCGTAATAGACTTCATAGTCTTCTGCGTAGACCAATCCTGAAACGCCGAAAAGCCAGCCTGAAGAAAAATGACGATGATGACGAGGATAGCAAGGGCGAGGTTCGTCGGAGAAGGAGGATCACTGAGCGGCTTCCAGCAAACGAAGAACACAATCACACCGACCCAGAGAATCGAACAGAAGCCACCAAACAGGTAAGTCAAAATCTTCTTGATGTAATTCGTCTTGGGCTTGGGCAGCGCATTGCGACCATCCCGCTGGAGGCGATTCGCCGCTGAACTCTCCGAAAGACCTTCATTTTTGGAAACGTTGAGTTGCTGGCACAGTTGATCGGTGGGGAGCTGATGAAAGGTCAAGTTGGAAAAGTAGTCCTCGTCGTCTTTCTTGCTGGATTTGATGTCGGCGGATATGTCTGCTTCTATACGGCGAGACTCGGCGACCTGGATAGACAGAGTCCGGTACTGGATCGGGATGCCAGAATAGGGGCCTGTGGCGATGGCCTCTCTGCTCGCCGAGCGGCGGCGGGACAAGGAGCGGGAGTCCCGGCGGCGGTTCTGCTCTGCGGTTCTGCCTCTTGGGTGTGTGGCATCGTCAAAAGCGATGCGGAGGTCTCGGTCTGCGTCCTGGTCGACGGCACCGGCGGCAGGGCCGGTTGAGTCCTCGATCATTGTTGATCGGAGTTGGCTTGCTGGTGGCTACCTGAGAGTTGACTGGTTGGTTCACTGTTTTCTTGGCAGATTGCAACTGGTAGACTGCTTACTTGACTGGTTGGTAGTTGTCTGCTTGGCTGGTTGGCCAGGCGGTGACTGTCAAGCGTCCAGCTGAGACGGCGGTGTTGACGGCTTGAGGAATTGCAGCAGGACAAGCAACAATCCAATAATATAAAAGTGCTTTCACGGAACACAAAGCCGGTGTCGAGGCTTGAGATGCGATGCTACGTCGTTTACATACAGCATGCAACCGAGAGAGCCAAGCACATCGACGAGTCAAAGTTTACGAAGCAGGGAGTCCGTCAGAGCTTTCAAATAAGAAAAAGGCATCTAGCTGATGAGAGGGCTGCGATAAGCTCGCTCGCCTTGACTTGTTTTCTGGCCAACCATGTCGAGGCAGGGGGTGGTCCGGTGGTACAGGCTGACAGTTTCATGGCTGGCTGGTCCTCTTTGGGACAGAGCTGGTATTAACCGACGATGATAGATACGGAGTAGTCATGGACTCATTGACCATGCTGTACCTACTCCGTAAGCAAAGTAGAGCAGAAAAGAGCGCCGGCGTCAAACCGCTCTCTGCGATGGATGGGAGCTCGTTTCAGCCAAAAAGCGGCCAGCCCGATAGGTATGGAGGCTGTAACTCATGGAGTTCGTGGAGTCATGGAGTCGTGGAGTCGTGGAGTTGTGGACAGCGGCTGGTCAGTGGTACATTAGGTACGTACACGGTACAGAGTCACAGACATGATGGTTTGATAGTTTGATTGACTGACGCCGCCGGTGCTCCGCAGAGCCTTCCTTGGGGCAATTTGCACGCTCTAGCGTTATTAGCCTGTTCAATTTGTGCTTGAAGAAAAAAGTAACTCAAGCTTAATATTATTCGAGTAGGCGGTCTAAGGCTAGGTGCACTACATACAACACCTATCTAGTACTAGTTAAGTTAATCAAAAAAAAAAAAAAAAAAAGAGAAAGTGGGCCACTGCTGTCGTTGGTTACAGCAGCGTTGTCTAGTGTCATGGCCCGTAGCGGGCAGTCATTGTCTGATCTCCTGTTAGGGCAGAATATCGCGGAAGGCGCCGGTGCGCGACTTCGGAGTCAGGACCGAGACCCATCACAGATCAAGACCAGACTGGAGTGCGGAGTCCGCCGAATGCACAAAGCGGCCACAGGCCGGCGTTCATACGGCTCCCATCATCCCAGTCGATGCTTTGCCGTTTAACCGATTGACAACGCCCCACCCGGCCGGAAAGCAGGTCGAGTGATCCTCAAGCTTGACCGAGTTTTCCGCCTGGCACCCAGTCATTTCTTTAAGGGTCTGCCTGATAACTTGGGGAGACCTTAATGAGCACCTCAATAACTGCCTAATCACCACCGCAATTACCTAAAATGGTATAGTGTGTTTCTGGT